>BOPP01000143.1:626841-646643 GCA_017312745.1 Gryllus bimaculatus
CTCTCTCCGTGACATTTCGTCTCTCTCCGTCTTTCTCTGTTTCTCTCTCTGTCTCTGTCTTTCTCTGACTCTCCGTTTCTGTTTCTTTCTCTTTCTGCATCTCTGCCTTCCTGTGTCACTCACAGTATCTGTCTTTCAAAAGAGAAATTTCACAATCGCTGGGAAAGACTACGCAATGAAGACGTCTTAATAATCGTACTTCAGAGTGCGGTGGGTTGCATAGAGAGCGCCGTAGCGTGGAGCGCTCTGTTCAGGGCCCTTGAGTTTACATAAAACTATCATCAACGCGCGTCAATGTGTGCACGGATATGCACATCTACATCGTAACATGCCTATATTCTTCCCGGAAGTGGTAGCAAAGAGTTGACAAAGGTTTATCGCAATCGGATGAACGGTACGGCACCGCATGAAGCACGAAACAAAAACAAACATTAATTTTTATATACTACATGAGATACGAAAGTCACATTAGAATGACAGCATTGAATTACATTGTCTTGTCACAATTATAATCTACAGATTAATACTTTCTTTCCCTACAATAGTTTTATAAAAGACGTTAAATACGTTTTCGTCCCGAGGGTGGCATCCGAACTCGAAATCCTCTTCTTCAAGGGATTGGAACACGCATGAGGGGCATACACATCAAGTAACGTCCTTGGTACAATCATAGTTTTATTATTTACTTGCTCGCTGCTGAACCACATTTGTAATAAATATTTTTACAGTATTTTTCTGTTGTTTTTTAGTTTAAGAAATATACTTTTTTATAAAAATGAGATTTCAAAAGGCCTGCAAAAATGAGGACCATTAGGTGATTTTATTTAAGGTCTGTAAACAAACAATAATGAACGTGTATTGAATGAATGAGTACAGTAATAAACGATAATGAAAAGTAACAAACAGTAACGAACTACCTGCTCAAATGTTTTTGTTCGATAACTTTCCTTCCCCATTTCTGGTAGAATAAAAAGTTGCGGGTAAAAGCGTGCAGCAAAGCTCTGATGACAAACATTCCGAACACATTTTCATCGACGAGAAACAGAAAATATTAGCTGTTGAAGACAACTCGAGTTCGCGGTTTTGTCGAAACAAAATCAAAAAAAATGGCTGATGAAGTTTATGATCCTTCGCAGAAGACATCTTGAACTTCTGAGAAAGTTAGGAGAACTTAGAAACGAGCACAAAATTATTTAGAAAGTAGCAAAAGAATGCGACTGGGGTAAATAAAACAAGAAACCTCTATCCTCCATCCTTTATGTATCTTCTAAGCAGTGCTTTAAATCGGGTTTTGCTTACTTTGAAGCAAATATTTCGACGACGCGGATAATAAAATAAAATAAAAAGATACAATAATCTTCTAAATTCCCTAGAAATATAATGAAAAGTAGTAACATTCAAGGAGACCAATTTATAATACTCTATGTTACTATATTTATTCCATATTTTCACCTGCTTTCCTCATATCTTCAGTCAGAGTTAATTCTTATTACTTTGAATCTTTAACAAGGCAACCGTTTTAGCCTTTTTAGTCTGTTTTCCTGTTTAGACTGACACAGTTGATAAGAAGAAATTTATTATACGAGTAAAAAAAAAGATTGGTTACTTAAGTCAAACGAATTCAATATACTTCCCAGGATAAGAAATTAACCAATCATGAATTGCATTGAAATGTATGTTTGACTTAAGCAGTGAAATTTTCAACCTCTAAAGGAAAACGTTTATGTAAATGATTTTTATCAAGATCATTAAATATTAAAAGAAAATAAGACAGTAATAAACAAAATAAATCAAAAGTAATTTTACGAAGAATGCTCATATGTGCAAATGGATTACATTGCAGACCTGACAGTAGGAGGATTTTCTTCCTTGTTTATTTGTATTATTGAATTTTCGGGAAAATTAGTTATATGACACCAGTGATGTATATCGGAGAATTTGAAGAAAAAGTCTATTCTGGCTCTGCGAATGTTGCAGCAATGACTGCGTTCACTTGCCTCTGAAAGTGCTCCGTATTGTCCCTAAAATTACTCTTCTAGGCGGCCAGAAATAGAATGTTTTATTGAAAAAAGCCGTGCGTCATGCCTAGCTACAAGCAGAAATAAAATGTGAGTTGCAAACTGTAACTATTATGCGGTTGCCGTTACAAAAATAAAGTTATTGAAAGATTGTACTTTTTATGTGTAATTTTATTGTTTCTCCATTCAATTCGTTGTTTTTTTTCGAGCGCGTATCTCTTTATATGCCTCCATTTTTATGTATTTGTCCCTTTATCTTTAGTTACTTGCTATCTGACAACGCTCGTCACGTTTCTCTCGCATTTCCATCTGCCTCCCCCTGCCCGTCTCAAATACTCTTCCAGAGCTTACTTTTCGTTCCAGAACCATAGTATACAAAATTGAAGTATTGCAATCACCACAACAACACGATCTCGTTCATTTTTGCATTATATCTGTCTGCGACCGAAATGTGCAGTTTTCTGTTACTGAATTTCTATTTGCTTACTCTCAGTTCGCAAAAAATGTATTCATTAACAATTTCGTAGAAGAGATACAAAAGAGGGGAAATGTACTCATCCCATCCCTTTTCCTTTTTCCTAGTTTCTCATTTTCTCTCTTCCTTTTGGCAATTAATTTTCGATCTACCTCTGTCCCTGTCTCTTTGTTTCTCCTTACAGTTTTGAAGTAGTTTCTTTTCATTAACTTTTTTCTTGCCATTTCGCCGCATATCTTACAATTACTAGGAGATAAAACAATCGAAATGGATTGGTCGAAATCAAATTTTCATATTAATTATTTACTTTAATGACTAGTGAACACAATTCAATTATTTAGTACTAACTTTAAGTTTATTTTTTCATTTCAACACTTTCGTTGTTAGTGGAATGTTCTCGAACTGCGATTCTCTAGGCTACTGGGAAAGGACTTTAAGGAAATCCGGAAGGGGTCAACAGGAGTAATGTTGAGATATTTGCGATTGTTGTCACATCTCACGAAGAAATTAAATTTAGCTCCTCTGATATAATATCGGGCACACTGAGTACTGGCAATACAAAAAAACGTGTATTAAATATTACATCCACTGCTTTTTAGAAATCGCACGAGAGGACATAGGTTTTGAATCCCGACAGTGGTAGATTTTCGACCCTAGCTTCTATTGGTTGGTCGAAATCAGCCGCTCTCTGGAACAGAATTCGAACGGACAGCTGCCGTGTGTCTTATTCTCACTCCTTACTTACCCACACTTAAAATAAGTCGCAATACACTACCGCTCATGCCCGCTCATGCTTAGTGGTAGTCCCGGCTGGGGCCGTCGGAGATACCTGGTGGGGGAAACCCCGCTAGCCTACGGTAGAACGGTGCCGGATCTCGTCATCTTGCGGGGTACGATCACCGCCACCTCCCGAGAGAAAAAACATGCACTATACTTACGGGATGTCAACCTCCCTTAGTTGACGCACCCGGAATCACTAACAACCAAACGAGTTTCGAAGCGTGTGATTGCTCGGGCGTGCTTATGATACCGACTTCCTGAACAAATGTGCAAAAACGGTTGCCACCGTTTCTAACCCAAGTCACTCGAACTGCGAGACCGAATTGCTCATCGCAAAAACTACTTAATTTAACTGGCAGATATTTTTGCAATAGCGCAACATTGTATAGAAAATCGGTCGTTTTAATTATTATTGCTGATGAAGACATTTTATTCGAAAAATATATTTTTGGCAGCATATTCTCAAATCATGAGTGTGCAAAAAAACGAAAACTTTCTAACTTTATTTAGTTGCTCAAACTTTATGATACAATCTCGCGGACGCAGGAACGTGTTTTATAAACGATTATGTCTGTCATACTCAACATTTTTCCTCATTGTCTTACCGTCCGATTTTCCATTTTTTACTATTTCTCTCCCTCTGTTTTTCTCTCTTTCACTTACTGTATCCGCCGTCCTGAATCAATCTGTTTATGCGTCTCTCTCAAAGACAAAATTTACATCTTTCTCATTATCGCCTTCCGTTTATTCATCTTTTTGAATCTCAATACCTCACATTCTTTTTGTGCCCAACAACTTTTCTATTAAGGAGTCGTTTTCCATCTGTTTTTCTCCCACATATGTTCTCTTTGTTAATTATTTTTTCATTTTCTTTTCTTTTGACTTAGATCTTGGTTACTCTATTTGTCCCTCCGCCTCTTCCATTTACATTGTCTCTGTCTTTTCTCTAACTTCTTCGTGGCTTCTCTCCTTCCCTCCCAGTTTCTTATTTCTTCCTCCCGCTCTCTTCTTTCTGACGTCTCCCCATTTCAGTCTCTCTTTGCCTTCTTCCTGCTCCTTGCCCACTGACACCACTCTCACATAATTTCCTTTTTTCTCTTTTTGCCTCTCCTTACGTCTCTTGACTTGTACCCTTTGCATCTTTCCAATACTAAATCTTTCACTGTAACGACTTCTTATCCTCTCCTTGTTTGTGTCGCTAGACTTACGTCTCTGGATTACTCTCTATATTTCCGTTCTTCAGTCTAAACTTCTCTTATCTTCCATTTCGCCCTCTCTCTCTCTCTCTCTCTCTCTCTCTCTGTCTCTTTGTCTCTCTCTCTCTCTGTCTCTTTGTCTCTCTATGTCTCTTTCTCTCTGTATTTCTGTCTCTCTCTGTCTCTCTGTGTGTCTCTTTCTGTCTCTTTCTTTCTCTCTCTGTCTCTCTCTATGTCTATCTCTATGTCTATCTCTGTCTCTCTCTGTCTCTCCCTGTCTCTCTCTGTCTGTTTGTCTCTCTCTCTCTCGTTCGCTCGCCCCCTCTTCACCCAAGGCCTAGTTCTTTTTTCCCCCCTAGCAGCTGCTACTCTGCCCGCTGCGGTTGTGGCGGCGGCGGCGGCGGCGGCGCGGCTCGGGGACGAGGCAGGCTGCTAGCGTGACGTCACCTTGGGTCAGCGCTGCGGAGGCGGCGCCGGGGCGGGGGAGCGGGCGTGCATCGATTTCGCACAAAGACCTCCCCTCCTCCCTCCCCTCCCCCCTCCGCCGGCGCTGCGCGCACGTTGGAATGCGCCGGAAGGTCACGCGCTGCGCTGCGCAGAACCTTCCCCCTCCCCTCCAACTCACCCGTGTGGTGCGCGCAGCAGCGTGCGTACGCCACACGAGTAGGTCAATACGGAAGCGGAGGCGACGCGGCGCGACGGGGCAGAGGCCGCGCCGCGGCGCCAACGATGGATGGAGGGGGCGGATTTTGATGACCTACAACACTGCCGCCAATAAAATGCTTTAATATTACCCTAAAAACAAAGAAATATGGCCTAAAAATGCGATCAAAACTCCTTCAGATGAACAAAGCTGTTGGATATGTTGCTAATGTATTCGAGGCTTCCTCTTTTTGTTTTAAAAATTGCCTAAAAACAAAGGAAAATGACGTAAAAATGTGATGAAAACTCCTTCGCATGAACAAAAATATTTAAAAGAAAATCTTTGTCTTTATTTATAGCGAAATAGACTGAATTGATAATTGCGCCAAGAAACCTGAACCTTAGAATAGTAATAATCACATCGGCTGACATTGCAATATACGAGCGAAGCAATCGAATAGGCTACTCAGGAATTCTGTGGTGAACATTTATAGCACCTCGTAAATATTGTTTGAAGCAAGTACCAATAAAATCGATGAAATCAGCAAAACATTCAGAACGTAAAAGATAAAAAATGACATCTTAGTAGAAATCTACGGAAAATATAAAAATATCGTTAAAATGTTTTAATTCGTTTTCTCTTAACATAAAATGAATTTCTATACTAAACAGTATTGTTCTAGAGTGAAAAGAAAAGACATGTCTTTAAAATCCGCCCCCTAAATGGACGCGTCACAAGTCGTTATAGCGAAATTCAGCAAAACATCGATGAATCGATATTTTGATACATCAGTGGCAGATACAGAGCCAAATTTTTGGAGGGGAAATTCAAAATGTATTAGTTTAATTATAAAAGAGTTTGTGAAATGTCGCAGGGTATACAATCTGCTGCGATACTATTTTGTTTGGTTTAATTATTATCCCAAAATATATTTACTTAAAAGTTTCGTAACGAGTTAAAATTAATAGTTGCTGAAAAAATTTAAGGTGTAAATTTCCTTTATTTCCCTCTCCGTGGATTCGCGCCTGAATACATCAACAAGAGGTTTTTGATCGAACAAAAAAAATTGATTTGGATTTATTTAGATTTAGAAATTTTTAGTTAAAAAAACAGTAGAAACTGTATATGAAGATTATATGCGCACGTTTTATTTAGTTCCAGAATACTTTTGCATCATTTTAACTATAAATAGTTGAATAATGATTACAAGTTTAACAGAAATACATAAAAATAAATTTTAAAAATCACAAGCTTAGCGAGTTATGAAAAATATAGACATTTTTGTTTCCGAGTTATAGAAAATTTATTTTCATCGGTAAACTAATTCCAAGCGTGATTTTTCTGCATTGCTAACAAAATAGTAACTCACCCTTACCTCTACTCTTACCATTTCAAGCAATCGCAATGTTTAAACTATCCAGGTTTTAAATGTGATTAAACATATGGAAGCAAAATGTCCTACTTCTAATGTGATACATTACACGTCAATAACAGTTTAATATATATTCTGCCTTATATTTACCTGTCATCTTATTTTTGAAGAAATGTGCAAAGGTGCAAAATCCTTTTTAACGAAATCAAAATATCAAAAAAGGTAATAACATTGGTGAAAGGTTGGGAATAGTAAACGGTTTTGTTCCGTGTGGGAATCGACATCAGTGACAGAGGCTGTTGATTGAAAGCAATTCAAACAAAAAAAAAATACTGGAAAATTAATTTATATCATCAGATATATTTTTGAAAACATTAATGTTTCTGGGCAAATACATCAATCTGAATAAAACATCCAAAGCCAAACATCCAACGTTGAATCGGCTGAATTTAGCTCAAAGACAGCATTGCCTCTGTCTCTAGAGCTGCTATGACCGGGAGATCCTAGGAGGACCTAGGTTCTAGAGTTACGACGGTTGTCATTTTTCCACATTAGCTTGTCAGCTAGGTAAATTGCTGCCGCTATTTCCGGTGAATTCCGGCGACCGGCAGGTTTCTCTCGTCAATTCCACGCGATTGACAAGGCAGATGTACCGGGTGAGGTGGATCAGGGTGTCAACTGATGTCACTGCAGTGCCTCTGGGTTGGAGGTCACACGGCGGTGAATATTTTGACCCTACATAGATATCTAGGTCGAATTCATTCGCTGTCTGGAGGATAATTCTAGAGGTCGATTGCTCGGATCTGTAATTTTTCGCGGTTTCTCCGATCAACACCAGGCGAACGGCGGACTAGTGCCCTAACAAACGGGTCACAGACAGCGCGCCATCTTTCCTTCCTCTTCCTTATTATAGCCTCACCCGCTTACTTATACACACTTACACTTACTTGCACTATACTGTCACACTTGCCGAGAGATCGTTCGGGACCTTAAAGCTGGTCCCAGCTGAAACCTCTCTGAGGGGAGATACCTTTTAACAAACCCCCATACAGTCGTGTAGGTCGGCTGTGGATATCACCATTCAGTAGGAAAGAATTCACCGCCAACACATTCGCCTCACCAAGGGGAGTAATGCCCCTAGCAGTTAACGTGCCCAGATGCGTCAATCAACTATCAACTCAATCAAATCAATCAACCAATCAAGTAACGAAGACAGGTTGGGGTATGTTCAACTCTTTAGTATCCGTGACAACGCGCGTCAGGTTAAAGAACTTTATCCGCTTTTTTCGCCCAGTATCGACGTGTATTCGACGCTCATACCTGACACATGAGCGTGCTGGCCATTGGCCGAAAAT
The DNA here is from genome assembly GCA_017312745.1 of Gryllus bimaculatus. Classification (NCBI taxonomy): domain Eukaryota; kingdom Metazoa; phylum Arthropoda; class Insecta; order Orthoptera; family Gryllidae; genus Gryllus; species Gryllus bimaculatus. The sequence continues at coordinate 634,681 of BOPP01000143.1, forward strand.
TGCCATGAAAGGTTCTTTTGTTCATCACATGATGTCGCTGAAAGTGGAGATGAACTCGTTAGCCGCGGACCCATTTTCTACGTGTCCCCACCAAGTTGAATCTCCTCTTCAGAGATTCGATGGGGTTGATGGATTTCCGTGAGGCAAAGGCTAACGCTTAGACTAATTCTGTGGACAGCGCAGCATTTTGTGGTTCAAAGACAAGAGAGTATTATAATAACTTGAACCATTTATTTTTCCATGATGCAGTAACTACAAACAGCCATTTTTCAACTAATGAGTGTTCTAATGTGGTGGGCAGAAAATACTCTTTATAGTACAAAGACCACAATCTGTTATATTGACCTCGGGTAATGTAATGTTCACGGTACAAAGACTAGGTATATAATTTTTCGTTATTTACCCGTTAATGCGCGTTCTAATACGTCGAATAGATAATGATATTTGCGTTACAAGGGCTGCAAGTATGTTATAAATTTATGAAAATTTATATACAAATGAAATAGAAAAGTTTTATGTGTTTTAATTTGAAAGATGATTTTTTATGGTACGTACACTAAAGGTATTGTAAAAAATCAATGTTGTCATGGCAGTACATCGGGAAGGTCCTGTTGTCCTGAGTCCCATTGGCAATAGGGGTTTTCACACTATTGTAACTAGACAGCCAGGTCGAATCCAGCAGTGGTTAGGACGAGAATTCCTGTAATCTGCTGGTCTTATTGGTAGTTTTCCGTGGTTTCTCCGATCAACATCTCGCGAATGCAGGAGCAGTACCCTAACAAACCGGCCACGAACTGCGCCCAATATTTTCTTCCTCTTTCTTGTTCCAACGTCACCGCTTACATTGACCCACACACACACTTACATGCCCCATCTACACATGGCGAGAGAACAGCATGGATCTTAAGACTTGATCCAGCTAGAGTGGTGTTCCGATGATGGAAGATACCAGGATGGGGAAAAACCCCGCAAACCGTCGCATCGTCTGGGTCGGCGCCTTTTTTCAACAACTAGCTAGGGTAAATCGCCACCACTTCTGGTCTTAGAATATGCACCTCACTTACTAGATTAATGGTCTCTGCAGTCCATGCTGATGAAAATTCCAAATAATCAAACAATTGACAGCGGAGTGAGAGTACATGAAGGGGTTGTAAAACAGGGTGTAGAATGGACGGATTGGTAGGAAGCTGATCGCAGCGTGACACTGAATGTATTAGACTGGGGTGGGACCGGGAAGGACGGAAGTGTGATAATATAGAGGACCTGGGTTGAGTGTATTGTATCTGGTGGGAGCGGGAGGTGCTGAGCAAGGTGGACCAGCAAGAACGATGTCATAGAGTCGGTGAAATTAGACGTCACGGCAACGCAGATGGACAAGTCGATGGGACGAAAGGCGTGTAAATCTGGGCGAAGCGGAACGGAAGCAATGCGAAGTTGTGCGAAGCGGGTCTGAATTACGCGGGCGGAGCGGAGGCACGTGGGGCGGTATCAGTGCAAAGCTGAGCGAAGTGGACTGGGACCAACGAGGGCGAGGCGAAGCGTAGCGAAGCTGGCCGGAGCGAAGCGACGAAGCGAGCTCCGTATGGTGAGGGACGGACTGCGCGAAGCGGGACGAATCACCGGCGCGAATCTGAGCGTAGTGAAGCGCAACGGGATTGTGTGAATCTGCGTGAAGCGATGGCGGACCAAGCTTCGGAAAAACAGCTCCGGAAGGAGAGGGGCGGGCTGCGCGAAGCGGAACGGTACCGGCGCGAATCTGAGCGTAGTGAAGCAGAACGGGAGCGAGTGAATCTGCGTGAAGCGGAGGCGGGTGCGATGCGAAGCTCAGCAAAGCGGGTCGGGACGGGCGAGGCGTAGTGGAAGTGGAGCTGATGCAACTGTAGATCACGTCGACAGCGATGGCGGTCGGTTGGAAAGGCAGCGGGATGAATATGCGCGAAATGGAACGGGAGCGAGCCGGGAGTGTCGTGACGCCGAACGCTGCGGGTCGAGCCGGAGCGGGTGGAGTTAAGCAAAGCTGGAATGAACGAGGGCAGGTCGAAGAGTAGTCGGTGAAAATAAAAATCACATCGGCAGCGTAGATAGCCAAGGCGACGGGAGGAAATCCAGTTAAAGCTACGCGAAGTGGAAAGGGTGCGAGTAAAGTGAAGCGGTTAGTGACGAGCAAGGGTGAGGCGAAGCGGAGTAAAGCTGATGTTAATGGAGATCACGTCGAAAGCGATGCTGGCGCTAGCATTAGAAAGAGAGCGGAATTAATCTACGCGAAGTGGAACGGAGTCAGGAGCGAAGTGAAGCCGAACGCTGCGGGTCGAGCCGGAGCGGGTGGAGTTAAGCGAAGCTGGAATGAACGAGGGCAGGTCGAAGAGTAGTCGGTGAAAATAAAAATCACATCGGCAGCGTAGATAGCCAAGGCGACGGGAGGAAATCGAGTTGAAGCTACTTGAAGTGGAAAGGGAGCGAGAAAAAGTGTCTGAAGCGGTTAGGGATGGGCGTGGGCGAGGCGAAGCGGAGTGAAGCTAAAGTTAATGGATATTACGTCGACAGCGATTCTGGTCCAAGCGTTCGAAGAATAGCGGAATGAATTTACGCGAAGTGGAACGGAAGCGAAGGTGAAGCCGAACGCTGCGGAGACGAAAGCAAGGGTGGAACTAAGAGATGAGCCTGCAGCGCAGATGCGAATGAGAATGATACTAGGGCAAGTGCAAGCAGTGTTCGGAGGAAAAAACGTAATAACGACTGCACAATTCGCGCCTATTCGACAGTTGAAGATGGACGCGGGCCCGAAGGAAGGCAAGCGAAGGGTTTTGAGCCGAACCCGAATTGCGGAACGAAAGCAGGTGGAACAAACCATAAGTGAAGCTTGAGCGCAGTTGGATTCTGGAATTGAAACTAGCGGAAGGTTGAAGCGTAGTCGGAGGAAATAACCGCTAATAACGGACTGCACAATAAGCGCCTTTCCACAGTGGAAGATGGGACGGGGCGAAGGGGAGGCAAAGCGAGGTGAAGCCGAAAAACGATGCGGAGACGAAAGCAGGTGGAAAAAACTAAAGTGGAAGCTAGAAGCGCGCCAGTGGAATGGAAATGAAATAACTAGGGCATGAGAAGGGAAGCTTAGTTTTTTCATTAATTAAAACGACTGCACAATAGCGCCTATTCGGGACAGTTTGGAAGATGGGCAGGCGGCGATGGGAGTGAAAGCGAGGTGGAAGCTGCGTGAAGCTAAAAAACGGGGAACGATGGTGGTGTGTGTTAGGATGCGTAGCTGGAGCGAGCGGCTTGGGACGGACGGGATGAAAGGCTGAAAAAAGTGAATGCTAAAACCTGAATGTATATATGTGATGAACAATCACGGTCCACAACGACGCGGAACCGGGCGTTGGAAAAGCGTTAGGAGGATAGTGGAATGAATCTGGAACGTAGCGGAACGGCAACGGCAGCGAACGCTGCGGGTCGAACCGGTGCGGGCCAGGTGGGCGCTGAGCGGGGGCTGTGGGTCACGCCGACAGCGGAGCTGGGTCGCGGGCGGGGACGAGGAGGAGGAGGACGGTCCGTCCGATAACCACGTGCTTAATTGGAACGGCCGCTCGGCGGCGCATGGCGGCACAGGTGGCGGCTGGGCGCGGGCTGTGAAGGGACACACCCGGAGGTAATATTGCATTTGGGCGGGAAAGGCGCCACCGGCGCCGCTGGCGCCGCCAACCGTCCGCCGCGGGACACGCCCGCGCGCGCCCCGTCGGGACGTCGGGACATCGCGCACTTGGGCCTCGACGCCCGGGGCAGGGTCGGGGTGGCTTGAGAGGGGAGGGGGAAGCCTGCTTTCCTTGTGCCCTTGCGTAACACGTGGAACGAATTGATAGAGAAAGCACCTAGTGGGATAGCTCAGTGGTGATGTCGTTGATCGAAAGTATCTAAGCTTCTAATCTTGACGGTGACCGTATTTTTATCACTAGCTGGATCGTTAGGTTGACGTTAGAGAATTCGAGCTGTTGGCTACTCTATGCAGTAGTTGTCCATGATTTGTTATGTCAATTCCAGGTGAATAGCTGAACAGTACAACAAACTAACCATGGGACGTGTGTGATCTCTCCTCTTTCTTGTCTTCTTCTTTCCTCTTACACACTAACGTACAAGCTATACACTACTGCATCTGTCGCCAGACCAAGTATGAGCTTAGAGCTTGTGCCGGCTGCGGCGGTGCCTTACTGATGGAAGATACCTGGAGGTAGGATATCACAGAGACATCAAAAAAAGTTTACGACATTCCAGGAGACGCATCGTACACACGTTTTGCCACCGACAGTCAAGAAGTTCAATACCATTTGCAAATCTTGCCAAATAACCAGTTAAATACTCCAAAAACGCCGTTCGTAAGTCGCCACCAGTTTACATATCACCACGTTCAAGATTGCACATCCGTATCGCTCGCTAAATAAACTCCTACTGTTGGCTTCCCCTTTGGGCTAAGGGCTTGCTGATTGGCGCAAGGGCTTGGAGAGATGGCTCAAGGCATCAACTGATATCACTGCAGTGTCTCTGACTAGAGGATCTGACTAGGTTCCACTTCCGACAATTGAAAGATTTTCAACACAATATTGTCAGCTAGGTCGAATTCAATCGCTACTTGGAGGAGAGTTCTGGAGTGCTCTGATCGGTAGTTTTCCGTAGTTTCTCCGATCAACACTAGGCGAATGCCGGAGCTCGACAGTTAACAACTAACAAACGGATCACAGACAGCGCAATATTTCCTTCCTCTTCCTTGTTATTTTTCATCCCTTACACACTAATATACATGACTTACATTCATTCGCACTTGCATGCACTTCACTAATCCACGTGTCAGGAGACCACTAGGAACAATAGATTCTTCCCTATGAAATATTTGATTCTTCATATTGTCTTTTTCTCAAAACTGGTTGTTTCTTCCTATTCGAAAATTCTTGAAGCGCACTTCCTTCTCAAAGGATATTTTTGAGGAAGCAAAAAAGGCATTTATTGATATCTGTAACATAAATTAATTTCCCTTAAAACATACCACGCCGATCCTTGACATTTTATATCGTTCATCGTCTGATCGTCTGATCAAAATCGCAATCACGTGATAAATGGCTGACTAATGCAGATAATTCTATACGCGACATGCCTGATCGTTGACCGTGGAACCACATGATCGGATTACAGAGGAAGTATTGGCATGTGTCTTATGGAGAAATTTAAGGGATCCCGTTACTGGAGGTGAGCGCTAAATATGTGTCCGATTCGCGGGTTCCACTGAGTACTATATTGATTGATTGATGTTTTGAGCTACATCAACTGTTATGTGGGCATTAGACCCGTTAGTATAGAGGTGCTTGTGACCTTGCCGATGATTGGCTAGATCTTACGCCAAACCACACATCGGCTTCCGATGCAAAATTCTTTCTCCAGGTGTATCCCCCCGAGCACCAGACTGCTCTTCCCTTATATTGGTAGTGAAGTGCGTGCACGTGTTAGTATGTGTGAGTACGGGCGAAGGAAAGGACGAGGAAGAGGAAGGAAACAGTGCGCGGGACCCGTGACCCGTTTGTTAAGGTACTACGCCAGCATTCGGGTGGTACTGATCTGATAAACGTCGGACCATTACCGTTTAGAACAGCCGGCCACTACAACTCTCGTCCAGACAGCGTCTGAATTGCACCTAGGTATGTAGCTATTGTCGAAAATCCTCTTCCGTCGGGACTCGTAGATTGATTGATTGATTGGTTGGTTGTTAGTGATATGGTTGCGTAGGCTTCCGCGTCAGGAGTTTGTGTTGTCTAGGCTATCCGGGCTGATCCGCGTCACTGACATGGTAGCTAACGTTTCGGCCAGCGTATTGTGGCCTTCTCCAGCAGTACGCTCTGTAGAAGGTCACAATACGCTGGCCGAAACGTTAGACACCATGTCAGTGATTGTTAGTGATTCTCGGTACGTCAACTACTAGGGTTATTACTCCCTTACTTAATGTAGCGTATGTTTTTTTTTGCTAGGGAAATCGCGTTGATCTTTACTCCGTTGTATGGCGAGATCCGGCGCCGACCTACCGTCATCTAGCGGCGGTTTCCCTAACCACATATCTCCCCTCAACGGGGCACCGCCCCAGCCGAGACTCGCTCTAAGCTCCCGACCGGTCTCCCGGATTGTGTGTTAGTGTAGTGCATGTTAGTGTAAGTGTGTGTAAGGGGGGATAATAGGACAAGGAAAGGATTGGAATAATCGCGTGCGGTCCGTGACCCGTTTGATAGGGAACTGCTCCGGCATTCGCCTGGTGTTGATCGGAGAAACCACGGAAAATTACCAAACAGCCGGCCACTAGAAGTATTCTCCAGACAGCAGCTGAATTTGACCAAGCCGACAATGTAGTGTCGAAAATCCTACCACAGTCGGCACTCGAACCTAGAACCTCCCGATGAGATGGAGTGCAGTGACATCAATTGATCTCCTGAGTCATCTCTCCCAGTTTCATTGCAGAGAGAGTGGCAACGCTGGATCTTGAGTTAACTCAGCCGGAGCTGTGCGTCAGAAAACGCTCCCATATACTTAGCGTGGTAGCCTGCCAGTGGGGGGAGGAAACCTTAGACGCCGAAAAGAGCGTCAGTCGTGGCGATGGCTGCGTGGGTGTTGCGGGAGAAGGCGGTGTGAGATGACAGGTGATATCTGAGACGACGTGAGGAGGTGCCTGGGGACGCTTTTGTTGCGAGACACGCCCCCATCCCTCCCGCTCCACCGAAATTTCAGACATTTTCTCGCGAGGTTACGAGCTACGAGGCAACAGAATAGGGGCATATCACTTGGGACACGAACGGTCGGTGACAGAAAGCTCAAAGGCAGTGTATTGACAAGTGGTATTTGGTGTTGAAATAATTATTTGTATTATAATTGCGTAAAAAGACTCTTCTTTACCTGTGGAGGTTTGGCGATGCCTTTGTTTTAAGGAAAAACGTAGGAACGAGAGAATGCCAAAACAAAATCGCTATATATCAGAATGAAAAAAAATCAATATGTAAACCACACATTGAGTATAAATAGCTTATTCTAGGAAACATTATATTGTTTATATTCGGATACATTATTTGGTTTTGTATGTGTTATTACACCAAAATATCACTCAATGTTCTCACTCAAATTTTTTTTATGATCCTAAAGAACATTCTTTTCTCTGGACTCTATTTATTGTTCCCATTATTCATACAATTACGGCTACATATTTCTGTTTCATTTTCCTTATATTATTTCTTTCTTTCGCATTTGCTCACTTTTTCTCCCTCTCTCTCTCTCCTTTATTTCTGCTCTCAATCTCACTCACAACTTTGATTTTTGACTCCTTATCTCCTTCTCTCTCCTGTTCCTCTCACCCACTTACTCACCCACCCCTTCTCTACACATTTTTTAATATATTGTAAAACTCTATTGTTTTGAATTTATTTTATTTCAAATAAAACAAATTGCTTTTCGAATATTAGAATACCACAAACTATACCAGAAAATTATTTTATTAATTTGTTAATTACGTAATAAATTATAACAATCCCAAGTTTCATGGCCGTCCTGTATGCCTCAGTTACGAGTACTCACCATCATTAAAATTCTGCAAGGACTCACTATTGAAAATTCAAAACATTCAATTACAGTTTACAATACAAGGTCGTTTGGTCGGTACGGAATTATTGTTTATCAGAACGTACTAGTGAAATAATATAAAAATTACCTCTTTTACTTCCAAACAAGTAACTGTGCTGCGCCTACATTACAAGAGACTTATAAACGTGCCATTTTTAAATAGATCGGTTAAATGTTTGGATTTTCTGATAAACCAAATTGATGAGTAGAAAAACACAATTATGTCAGTTTCAGTATAAAGATGATATGAACTAATAAGTCGTTCTTCTCTCATGTTTCGAAGATTTCAGTTATAGAATTTATGTTAAATAAAATCGCTATATTTTTTCTTTTTCTTCACTCTGATCATATTTCTAGAGGAAATTTCATTCACTTTTAATGCAATTTGTATCTGAAACACTATCATACTTAAAATATGAACACCATTTGACATTTTTGGCTACACAAGAGTAATGATTCCGAAAATATTTTAAAATATAAAAATAGTTTTTTTTGTACAACAATAGGTAGAATGAACAATGAGAATCCTTGTAAAAGAAAAGTACTGGAAAACGGGTTTGTAATTTATTACTTCCATGTCAGAAAAAAGTGCTCTCATGTTATGCTCTGATGTTTTTAGAAGTTCATTTTAAACATTTTTACAATCCCTTCTGTATTAACTGCTATAACGTGGTCCTTGGGTCATGAAAACAAGTTATTCTTATGACGTTTCCCTTCATTTTCCAGTACATCCATTGTAGTTCGTATTTCAATGTTCTGCAAGTGTTGAAAGGGCAAGATTTACATCCCTTTTGTTTTTCGTTTTGCAGTAACCGGAATATACTCTGTTAGAAAATCATAATGAGCTATTTTTTTTCGTAAATATGTTTTATGTATTGTCTTTAGAAACGTGGAGAACGAAATATTTTATTTTTGAGATAAAGAGTGGTTCTTGATTTTTCTCTCTCATAAGTGGAAACTTTAAGTTATGAAATGTATTTTTCTCTCTAAATCCATAATAATATAAAGAAACAGCAGATTGTTTGCAGTTTTGCAAAATCATCAATGTAATGTACCATAATTTTTCGGACTGACAGCATGTTTGTAATGATTTGCCTACTATATAATTTTCTGTGTTCTGACTATACAGATGTTCTAACAATCGCCGAAGTATAGTGCGAAAAGACGATTTAAAGAGATATTATTTTACCATCTTGACGATTCATGCTAGAATTATGAATATATATTACAAAAGACAAAACAATGACCGTTTATGCAAATAACTATGTAACGTTGACTACATGTAAAATGTTTATAAATTGTTACTAGTATGTGTATTATATTTATTTCAATATAACTCCATGCAAATGTACAGTGTGATTTGTGTCAACGTGTCTGTTCATAATTACTCATAATTTTAAGCTCATGCAGATCCATAATTCATTCGCAAAATTTAATCAACTAGAAATTGATCGTAACGGAAACAATTTGTTTAATTATTCTAGTGTTTTTTGACATTCCAATGTGTGTCCGTTAAAAATATTTTAAAGCATTTATTTAACTGGTAATCCGTGCAAACATCATTATAAAAATGAACAAAGTATAGTATTTAAAAGCTATTTTAATTATTGTAAATCGTTTAGAAAACGTCTGTGAAGACGGACGGGTGAAGGTAATTGGTAGTTAATGACATAATGAGAGTAAATTAAATTGAATTTATCAAATGAAATGTGTATTACTCTAGTTAAGGAGACTGGTGAGGAACCCAATTCTTGTGAATAATTTTGAATTTGTTCGATATTTGCGTACGATGTTTAATTGATTCAGAAATGAACAAAAAGAAGATAAAATTAAATATCTAACAATGTTACATCAATGAGAAATATTTGATGCTATTTTAAAGGAATTGTGTTCCTGGCGAAATTGATTTGTCATATTTAGATTACATAAATTGCATGAGCAGTTAATTAAAATATGTACCTTAATACTTGTTCCATGACAAAAATGTTATGTATTCGAGAAGAATTTAATAATGATATATTAGTTAGATTAATTAGATTATTCTCCATATTTTTTTTTAAATCTATTGCTTAGGAAATAGTGAAGGTTTTCTTATTTAATGGAATTGATACGTGCCAATATTTCCATCTCTACAAAATTTAAAATACCTTTCTCCCTTTCTCTATCAGAAAAGAGCTATATTGAGAGAGAGAGAGAGAGAAAGAGAGAGAGTGTTAGTCCGAAGGTGATCACATACCGAACGACACAATAAAATCGGATATGGGGTATAATATCAATATATTGCAATAAAGCGGTCGTTTGTCAAGATTGGAAAGAATCGAACGCTCAGTTTGGATGAACGGGGATGGTTCCACAGTCAACAGATGGGCTCTCGGAAAGAAACTACCTCAAAGGGTAGGCAATAATGGTGATAGGTGATCGACACCAGAAGAATTGTTATTTATTATACTAGACGTTAATGTATCTCTACCGTCGTATTCGGTATTTGATTTCATTTTATTCCATTATTTTTCATACATACAATTAACAAAACTGGCCGTTTTCTGGCGCACGATTACATAACTTTGTCATCTTACGAAGTATTTGTAAGGCGAGAAAGTAAAAAGACGATGTATGTTACGTACCTAGTATAGTCGGAGAGGGTTGGTGATACTGAGAATTATTGAGAGAAACAGTTGACACTCATTGTATAGAACTGTTACGCACGAAACATAAATGAATCTATGTCACTTGCATAAAAGAATCGAAGTATCCGCTAAATGTCACATAGCTTGCAAACAACATCATTATTGTTTGCTCAACAGTCGCTTTGAGCCATATTATAAACTACTTCAAGATATAGTAACGAATTAGATGCTTATTACTAACAAAAGCTCGCGTACGCATACGAGATAAAATATTTTTTTTACACTTGTGGGCGACAAAGACGTTCTGTAACGGCGCATTATTGATAATTAAGAAGTGTCTTTAATTACAGTCCGTCTAAATACAAAACATTAGTTTTGCGAATCATGAAAAATCCCATTGTAATAGTGTCGCTCATTTCTACGTAACCTGTCATCTTCAGATAATGTACAGGACCTCGATAAAACACCAAATATTATAATAACGTATCATGTATGTCACGATTCAGCTCTACTAGAAGTTTTCTTCAGGAGCACATAAAAGTGCGCTTTTAATACCAGAAAAATATATTAAATCAATTCACATAAATGGTGTTGTTAGTTCCGATGGTTTAATGGTGACGAACGTCGTTTAAATTTCCGTAAATTTCACAGAAAATGTAAAAAAGAAAGTATCAAAGTGGTAAAATGTGTTGAGTTTTTGACTTATTCTAATTAATCTCATAATTCGTTAGCTGAAATTAAAGGAGAATATTTTAAACATAATATTTTTTACTTTGTTCGTAAACTGCTCAGAGTTTCACTTCATCGTTTCTAGGAAACGTGTACCATATCATACGATACGTACAAATTGGGCTAGAAATGTCATCCAGAACACGGTTGATTCACAGAACACTTCGACTGATGGATTAGTGATTTTTGGAGAGTCAACTGTTAAGGTTCCCCCTCCCCATTAAATGGTGAGATGCGGTGCAGACCTTCCCTTTGGCTAGCGGGGTTAGACCAAATCGAAAATTGCCAGCGTCCGGAAACGAACTGTGGGATATTCCAGTTATTAATGCTGCATAGTCGCTGAACTATTGTAGCCCCCCTCCCCGCAGTTGGAGATCGTGTCTGCATAGGTAGTCACAGTCTCTTGTGGAGAGTTGTAGACCACCAACCGAACTCTGAGTTTCTCGGCGACACTCACGTCGATAGCTTCAAGATGGAGGCAGTGAGTTAGCAATTCTGATCTCCTGGTTGCCAGGCTTGGCCGGTAATTCACCAGTAGGGCCTCGGCCTTTGGGCTGGATCGGGTGAAGTAGATTCGTCGCAATGCTCTGTAATCTACATATAAGAGTCCCTAGGGAACCTGATACCACCCGCCAGGTTGCCCAGGTTCTGGCAATACTCACGTCAATAGCCTCAAGGTAGACAGGAGACGGGAAGGGAGTCCCGAGCCCACGAAACCTCAGTTGGGTGGCCCCCTGTTAGGCTCTCGGCTTTGTCATGATACTCTGGGTAAAGAGGAGGGACTTGTTCCCAACGCATGTAAGTGTCGAATTGTTTGGACTCCGATACTAGGCAGGAAAGCCAGTAGCTCTGAGCTGGCAGGGCGACCCAACCTAGACATTGATTGGGGAAGTTGTTGTGAGGGCAAACTGCGTTATGGTGGGATCCGGATATCAGTCTGACGGCATGGAGAGGCGGGGAGGGACGGGGAGG
>BOPP01000143.1:647803-671723 GCA_017312745.1 Gryllus bimaculatus
CTCAGTCCTCGCAGCCGAACATCATTATTGTCTCGCGTGATTTTCATACCCACCCCTCTTTCCTACTCTACAGGCTAAGGTGGATCAAGGTTCCATGGTCACTGTTGTGTCTCTGTCCTAGATTCGAGTCCCGACGGTGGCAGGATTTGCGGAATTAGCTTGTCAGCTAGGTCGAATTCGGTCGCTGTCTAGAGGAGAAACTTTTAGCGGTCGGCTGCAGGAGCAGTTCCCTAACAAACGGATCACGAACCTCACGCGATATTTCTGTGCTCTTCTTTGTCCTATGTTCCTCGCCCCTTACGTCAACACATTCACATATACTACACTACCAAACGTGTCGGCAGCTTCGGGTTTCACCTGGCTGTGATGGTGCCTCGCTGGTGGGAGATACCTGGTTGGGGAACGTCGACGGTTAGGTTGGCGTCGGATATCCAGCGAGAGAAAGACACTGACACATTGCAAGGAATACTACTGCTTACACATACGGTACTCTTGGCCATATCAGTTGTCGCGTTCCGAAACACGATATAATCAACCAAATCTCATCAGAATCAACTCACGTGCAATCCCATGTTGATTTCGCCCCGAGCTTGCCTCAACCTACCATAAACCCTCTCTGACTCTTCTGATTCCAAACCCGATACCTCTCGACTAAATCGATCTCTGGAATAAATCGCGAATGTACAATCAATTTGTTTTATCGGATACTGAATTATTTCTAAAACCTAATGATGTGTTTTCTAGTTTTGTCTGATTTGTTGCGTTACATTAACCTCATTTTGACGTAATACGGTTGAACAGTTTTGTTTCTTTAAAATATAAATATTTTTTAAAGTGTTGTAATAAATTTAGATAATATTTAGTTCTATATTAGTATATGTAGTTCTATATTTATGTACCACTATGAGTTGCAAAAAATGGTTTAGCAAAAACAAGTGGGAATATATTTTTTATATCAATTGCGTAGAACTGTTTGTCAGTTTGTACACCATATAACATTAGCAGGTGTGTGCAAACAATACAGCATCTACGAAATCCCAGACATGGAATCACATCAATTTACGTGCGCAAATTATTTTCAAAAGATAATAATGTTTCATAAATTTTTCTCATTTATTTTTTGTATTAATGTGTTATCAAAGAAAACTGGTCAGTACAGTAAACTATTTCACTCCATCAATTCTGCAGATTACTATTATTGGAGATATTTATTATTACTATTATTGGATATTTACGTTAATGTTCCTACGTTAGACAGTGCTGCAATGTAAAAACAAAATGATTTACCGTAAAACGTATAAATGAGGACAATGTTTTTGGACCGGAGTGTATTACACCGCGTCGAAGCGTGAGCCTCTCTGCTCTCCGAATAACATCAACGGGGCGTGTGTACAAACAATCCAACATTACCAGGGCAATGAAATCCCGCGATAACTTGAACGGGCGGTGTGAAACCCCCCACTCCCTCCCCCGTCCCTCGTGTCCCGCGGCGCTTTGAGCGGGAGCCGACTATAGGAAGGATGATCCCTCTTACCACCACGTCCGGCTGTTGAATAAATTCGCGACGCCTCTCGTGCATTCTGCAGCGAGCCCGGCGCTCTCACGCGGTAATGCGCGGCAACAGGGTGCGTTCGACGGCGCGATTCGGCAGCCAAATACGTCTGATGCAAGGACGAAAGGATGGAATTTTTTTTTTATTTGATTTTTACTTAAGGTCGCAGTAACTGAAAGGTAAACCACACTATTGTTTCTGTGCCTCTTGAGAGTAACGTAACGGCAATGTTAGTGGAGGTCAGTAGCGACATCACTATTGCTTTTGTACCTTTTGGGGATTACATAACGGCAATGCTAGTGCAGGTCAGCAGCGACCACACTATTGTAGCACAATGAGAATTCTAACAGAGGTCAGTAGTGACCTCCCTATTGTTTTTGTATCTTTTGAGGTTACTTAACGGCAATGCTAGCAGAGGTCATTAGCGACCTCGCTATTGTTTTTGTATCTTTTGTAGGTTACATAACGGTAATGCTAATGGAGGTCAGTCACGACCTCACTATTGTTTTGTACCTTTTGAGGTTACATAAGTGTAATGCTAGCGGAGGTCAGTGTGACCGCACTATGTTTTTTGAATCTTTTTGGGAGTTATATAACGCCAATGATAGCGGAGTTCGTGTTTACGGGCACAAGTCGTATCAATTGTCAAGAGGACCACCAGGTAGCATCTACGCGTTCTCGCTACCTACTACGCGCTCCTGCGTCACTTCTAAGTGGTCAGAATTGGGAAGGAGCTGGGATAGGGGTACGGTTTAGGACATTTCACAGGAGGTTGGACTATCCCCTTTGAAGGGGGCAGACTCGTTTTGTAGGAACACAACTCACTTGAGATTGTACTGAATGGAAACCGGGACTCGTTGTTGGAAGGCAAGCAACTTATCTCTGAACCACCAGTGTACTAAATGATGAAATGTGTTGGCATTCTTTTGTGCGAATCTCGTTGGACTGGCGTAATGGACGTGAAGGAGGACCTGTTTAGAAATCCGAGTGGTCTCGAAATATTGCTTGATTGATTGATTCAATGATATTTCCGGGCAAAACAATTGCCGTTGTCATTAGCCCAATTATTGTCGTGAATGTTGTTTTCTTTCGCGGATGTGGCAGTGTCTCACTAGAGTCGAAAATTTTGTTACTGACGGGGCTTGAAGCCTAGGTCCTGCCAGTCCGCTACACTGCAGTGATATTAGTGTGGTCATGAGCCACCTGAATTGACGCAGGCAAGATGTTAAATGAAAGAGGAAAAATATCAACATCTGAGATCGTCTGAGTATAACTCAAAGAGAGATCACTGCAACTGATGCTCAAGCAACTCTGGCCTAGTGGTCCAAGGGTTCGAGATCTGACGGTGACAGCTGAAAAGTTATTTCGAAATCAACCGTTGTCTGAAGGAGAATTCTAGCAGTCGGCTGCTCTGATCGATAATTTTCCATGATTTTTCCTATCAACAACAGGCGACTACTCGAGCAGTTTCATAACAGATTTGGCAAGGACCACGCGTGAGCTTTCTTTCAATCCTTGTCCTTTCTTCTCCTTACACACTCTTACACTTACTTCTACTACACTACCATACATGTCGGGAGAACAATCAGGAGATTACAACTTGTCCTGAGTGGGGTGCTCATCAGGCGGTGGGAGATACCAGGATTGGGACATCACAGAATCCGACGTACGGTAGATCTCTGCATCCAATAGGGTAGGAACACTGCCAACTTCCGTGATAGAACATTCACTGCACTAACGGAACTGATTACTACAGCAGTTGACATGTCCAGAAATATCAATCAATCACTTTATAGAAACCTAAATACAGTAATATTTGCAAACAAGGTATTATTTTGACGCGTGTAGATCTGTTGATAGGGAATTCACAATTTTCTAGATATTTCTAGAACATCCTGAGATAACTTCAGGAAAAATCAATTATTTGGTGATTAATGCATCTACGACCTGTTGTAAGGGTTTTATCTTACATTCGGTTAAGATCAATAGCTCATTCAGTAACTGACACAAGCGAATTCTTGTAGAATATTCCTTAAGTATTCTGGATAATTGCGTTTTTTGGCGTTTCCAAGGAACCAAAGTAGAGAGACGCAGTGAATTTGTATACTGTATTTCAGATTTCCGGCAATTAAAGAATGAAATATAATTAAGATTAGAGTATTTATACTTTTCTCCGTAATTTTTATGTCCGAAGATGGACAAGCCAGGCTCACTTATTTTCTATAATGAACTTGGACAGCACAAGTGAAATATTTAAATGAAAATAGGCACACTATAGACACCATCCTAAGCTTCTATTTCATAAAAAAATTTATATTTATCATCTTTTCAATTGTTTTATTCAATAAATAGTAGGGTGTCACGATTGTCTCTATCCAAATTTCGCTATTAACAAAACTCATGATTACATATATCTGTGTCTTATTATGTATTTTATATTTGCTGGTTCCGTCTTCAACGGTTATCGGATTTCTGAAAACCTATGAATTGTCAGTGAGCGTGGAGTTTCAAAGAAGTTTCACAATATAGTTTCTGTATTCTGGTTTACGCTTTGTGTCATCTACTTGAACCTTCTATATTCCCTACAACAAAGCATTATTGATTAACTCTCAGCCTCTGTGCCAGCTGATACTAAGATTGATTGATCTAGTTGCGTCCAATATTCTCGCTACTACAAAGCAAGATGGGAAAGTCGTTACGAACCCTTTGCCATACTACAGGGCGATTCAGAAGAAATATTAAAAGTTTCTAGGACATCTAGGAAAGTTCAAAACTGTTAAATTTTGCTAATGAATATGTGATCGAAAATTTCATTTCATTACATGTCATCAGTTATTTGTTAGGCATTGCTTATGCACCACGTACACAAAACCTCCGCTTTTACTCCATGGGAACTTAACATGATGAAGAGCGGCGCATTGCGAGTTGCCATACAATGAGGAGAAATTGTCACATGTAGAACACCTTTCCGACCACGTGTTAATTGGCAAAACGTGATAATCTTCTACCCCTTAAGTCCGTTCAATGAATGCTTAGTTTACGTGGACCATCACGCCTACTTTTCCGTTTGACAAAGCAAATTTCACTATTCGTCTTTCATCATCTAGATCATCATATTTCACGTGTCACGTGAGTGACAAATGAGCGATTTGAATTTAGCGAAAGACATCTGTTTCGCTGGAGTATCTTTTGCATGCAGCAAATCTACAACATGGAAAAGTCAGCTTTACTTTCTCGCAGGGATGGCGCACGGAGAATTTTGTGCCCTTAAAATACCACGACTTTTATCGGGTTTGAACACGCAAACTTCGATGTAACTGCCCGATACGCTAACGGTTACACCACCGAAGTCGGTCAACCGTTCTACATGTTCTTTTGTACCCCTCTTCATGTCTTAGAAGTTTATTCTGAGACTCACGGTATACCGCAAATGTTCTTCGTCTCATCGTGAACTCATCGACCCTTCGCTGTAGTCGCAGACCGAATACTCTCCAGTTCGTCTACGAGCTTTTCAATTGATACCACTCCCCCTCCTTCAGTCCGGTTCCCGATACAACACTTGAGAATAAGGATTCGATATCGACAGCAAAGTATCAACGTTTGAAAACCTCGATCTTAAAAATAAAAACATCGATGCTTCCAAATCTCGATGTTCAAAATTAAATCATTGTTCTTTCCAAACCTCGATGCTTAAAATTAAAACGACTTCAAATTTTCGATGCTCGAAATTAATCATCGTTGCTTCAAATTCTTGTTGTTCAAAATTTAAAAAATCATGTGTAATTATATATCGTCCCAAACCATGGACGTTAATAAAGTGTTTAGTACCCTCTAATATTTACTTTCGTATGTAGAATAATTTAATTTGACAGGATTAGTATTTTATAATTGAAATGTAGCGGACAAATGAAAGTAAAACGTAATAAGAATAATGAACAAAACATCCTTAGAGACTGAGCGCTGAGGGCCAACTCAAGGGGTCTGAGAAGCAGAGAACGAAATGGGGAAATGCGGGAAGATATGGATACCTTAAGCCTATTACTGCGCATGCGTTGACTGCTACTCCCCGTGCGACGTACAGGACAAGCGTGGAAATGGTCGTCTCTCGGGAGGTAGATAGTCTACTTACTGAACGAAGGTAAAATAAGCACGGCTCGTTCGCTCACGTGGACAGACAGTGTCGTCACTTATTGTTGAAGGGGAGAGTCAAGTGGGTGAGCAATCGAGTTAGTGGGTCGGCGGGTGAGTGGGTGAGTGGACGGACGAGGGTTCAAGTGAGCGGGGGAGAGAATACACGGGTAGATTGGTGAAGGAATAAGTCGGTGGCAGATGGATCATCTGGGCGATTTGGAGGAGCGAAGTCGTGGGGTTTGAGGGAGTAAGTGGGTAGGCGAGGTGAAGAAACGTGAGTTGGTGGGAGAGGGATTACGTGGGCAGGCAGTTAGGTGAGTAGGCACACGAGAGAGTAGGTGGGTGAACAACTGACTGATCTCACCGGCGTGTATCAGAACGTGTGTGTGTGTGTGTGAGCGAGGACTGAGTGAGTGGGCGGTTGTGGGCGGTCAGTAGGTGGGCCTGAACGTGCCGGGTGGGAGTTGTGTGTTGGCGCTGGGTTAACTTTTTGTCATTAGGTCTTCGTCACGCAGCAATAGAGGCGCTGTCGTGCACTCGGCAGGGGTGACCAAACCAATCTGATTTTCCTTCCCTACTTGGAAATACTATTTATTGTTACTTCTACGGTAAATTGTAACACTTCATTATATTTTTTCCTATGAGTGTTGATTTAATAGAATTCACGGAATGTGATGAGATAGTAAATGAACGGATCTGATTACACCACTTTATAATTAAAAATTACCGCAGAATGTCTTCAGTTAAGAAAGTCAATTTTGTAGACACAAGTACGCGATTGTATGTAATATCTGTTTTATTTAGAAAATAATTCTAAATATTCTAAGAGATTCAAAAACTTTTGATGGAGGTTGAAAGAGTTGATTTGTTACGTCCTCAACATTGCAATATATTTTATTCTTAAGAAGAACAGTTAATACATTATAAAGTTATCTGCAATAAAGTTATTTGCGTTAACAAATGAATATTTTTCATAGTCCCATCCGTCACATTCTTACCATAACTCTAACAAAAACCCGTAATTAACATTACAACAAAAGTAAAACAAAAGGATTGTGTGGGTGTATGTAAGTATCCAAGTTGTAAGGTATATTCTGGTAGAGAATTATTTTCATTCTTATCTAAAAGAGTCTACATGCCGAGATGTACTTGACGAGTTGATGATATCCCAAGCTTATTCCTTGAAACTTGTCTAAAACTGCGGATGTCTGTACTGAATATGGGTGTCTCATGTAAAGTAGCATATGAAAAGAACCAATGCGCATATTTTATTCACCCTTCAACCTGACTTGCTGCCTTCAGACGAATTATTTCCTATCACATATGTTCGTGGGTTTTCGTCACTAGACACTAGACACATCAAGAGGTTTCGAATTGAAGTTCCGGTAGCTTCGAATTGAAGTTCCGGTAGTTTTTATTAATAAAACAATTAGTAACAAAGTGCATAATGTTTGCAAGGGTTCAACTGGTTTATAAATATAAACCTTTCAAGGTGGAATGTCGTCTTGAAACGGAATGCACCTTTAACCTACACTTTTGGGTATTCGTACAATGATGTTTTGGTATTTTTCTTCTGGGGCGCCATACGTGTTGAGAGGAAGGATCTTCGTGAAAGAGCACCAGTTGTCTAATTGCTGCCATTTTGACGCCCACAACCTCTTTTTCCTTGCCCGCTTTGTAATGCTACCGCTTCTGACCAAGGATCTGCGGTGGAAAAGCCAATCGTCATAGGGGAACTCTTCATTACACGACAGCGTTTCCGCTCTCATAATATGTTTTGTATTCGCTGGACGCCGCACATAGACGTCTTATTACATCCCTTTTGCGTCGTCTACGTTCTGACGTGACGACATGACTGTTCCCTTGTATTCTCGGGCCTCCGTACATCGACGTCAAATATTTATCTATCTGTGGCATCATGCTGTGCCAGTATATACGTTAAAACGACGTCATCGTGGTAACCACACGGATACCCTAACCCATGGTCGAGAGGCTGGGTCACCGCTGGTCGGGCTGTCGAGACAAACGACAGGACAGGCGTCATGCCGTGTTGAGACGGAGGGTTGCAGTAGCAATACTTGGATGTAAAAGATCCTCAAGCCTAAATGAAGCTTCTAAGCTAAATACAAATCACCTGTTTCGTCGCCCAAGAAATACCTCCTTCCTCTGTTAGTTAGTGAAAGGAGCGTAGCAAAATTTGCGTGGTCAGAAGGAAGAGCTTGCCTGATGGCCATAGTCTCGCCATGTAAAATAAGGCATTAATTCAATTAAATTCAATTCAGTACATTAGGCTGCCATTCTGACACTCACAACCCCTTTTTCTTCACACTTTTGGAATACCTGACCAAGGCTCTGCGGTGGAAGTGTTAATAGCCATCCGGGAACTCGAAAAGCCTTGAGATCCATTCCCTTTCATATGGGATGTATTGTATTCGCCTCTAAACATATATATCATATTATTAACCATTTGCGATCTCTTGCCGTGTGAAGATGGAGAATCGCCGTTACAGAGTACTGAGATTTCTACTAGCTACCAATCTGACGTGCTTAATCTTTTTCCCTTCATTTGCTTTGAAATGACACTGCACCCAAACTTAGGCTCTGCGATGGAAGTGCTAATCACCTTGCTAGATCTCTACGGGAATCCTTATATCTACGAGACCCGTTCCTGCTGACCTGGCGGTTTCTTTGTATTCGCGGGCCTCTATACATAGTCGTGGCATTATTATCTTTCTGTGACGTCATGCCGTATTCAGTGAGTGGGGCCTCCATACATAGAGGTCGCATTATTGTCTTTCTGTGGCGTATTCAGATGGTGAGTGTTGTAGAAGCTAAACATTGAGCTATCAGCTACCGTTCTGACGCCCACAACACCATTTGTCTTATTACTCCATGCAATTCTCAGGCAGCCGAGATAGTGTTTGTGATGGAAGAGCTAATCCCCATCCGGGTGATTTATCTGCCACGAGACTCGTTCCCGCTCACTTGGCGTTTGTTTTTTTTTCCAATTCACGAATCTTCCGTATGACAGATTGCAGTGGTCGCCCGCGACCCCTTAATAAATAGCCGCCACAGAGGTTTCAGGTTGACGAGCGGGTCGATGCTAGATACCTTTCTGTGGTAAATACTGCTAAAATATGCACCACAAAACAACGAATATAACGGGCGCCGCTCACAATGAGAGCGTTAAGAGGCGTGAGCAACAAACGCGCACCGAAGGCGTCGCTGCCCCTAGACAGGGCCAGTAGCGAGCCCTGCAGTTCAGGAGGAGAACGAGTATTAAGACAGTCGCGCAGCGAGCGGATGAGCAAGTTGCGTCTTCCCACATGTGCGCTTGAAGTGCGAGTACCCAAGTGGTCCGGCCCTGAGTTCAGATCATTTTTGTTGGATTTGTGAGTTGAAATGGCCTGTACAAGTGATCCGGCCTGAGTTGCGTCTTTTTTCCTCCTGGATTTTGGTGAGCTTGAAAGTGCGAGACCCAAGTGAGGCTGATTACGAATCTTTTTTTGTCGGGATTTTGGTGAGCGTGTTGAAGTGCGTGTACCAAGTATCGGCCGAGTTGCCGATTTCTGGATTTGTAGTTGTGTCATACTACGGCTGATCATTTTTGTTGGATTTTGGTGAGCGTTGAAGTGCGCAGTACCAATGATCGAGAGTGGCGCCCATCTTTTTTTCTGTCCTGGATTTGGTGAGCGTTCGAATGCCGAGTACAAAGTGACGCGGCCAGAGTTCGCATCCTTTTTTCTCCTGGATTTTGGTTGAGCGTTCAAGTGCGTAGTACCAAGTGGTATAGGGCTGCAGTACGATCTTTTCTTTCTGTTGGATTTTGTAGCGTTGCAAGTGCGAGTACCAAGTTGATCGGCGCTGCAGTTACGATCTTTTTTCTTTTGCGATTTTGGTGATGCGTTGACAGTGCGGAAGTACCAAGTGATAAGGCTGAGTTACGATCTTTTTTCTGTCTGGATTTTGTAGGCGTGAATGCGGTACTAGTACCAAGTGATCGGCCTGAGTTACTGATCTTTTTTTCTGGGGATTTTGGTGAGCGTTGAAGTGCGAGTACCAAGTGATCGACCTGAGTACCGATCTTTGTTCTCCTAGATTTCCTGGGTTTATAGTGACCTACCTGAATTCGTTATTTGGACATCTCATTGGCTGTATGTTGATTTCTTCGGCAAGGCCTTCTTGAATCTCGCGGATAATTGGTGACAACGCTTTGTGAACGGTTGCTCTGTACTATTGGAAATTGTAAAAACAACTACTTTAGAAAAAAGGACTTGTTTTGGACATAACAACAGACGTCATGTTATTGCGCGTCGGTGGCGTTAAGCAGTTTGGAGGCGGAGGCTCGCAGTTGCGCAACGCTGATCTGTCTACCAGCTTCTGTTCTGCCGACCTCAGCCCCTTTCCCTTCACCCGCGTTCGAAATCTACCGCACCCTCTTACGTCTCAGCCACAATAATACAGTAGCGCAGATAAGCCTGTGATTTGGCCAGTTAGGGATACGCGCGCATACAGTTAGAGATCCTGGTGGAGACAAAGTAACCCTAAGGATAGCAGTTACTAAAGTCTAGGACTTGTTTGTAAAATACTAAGACCTTAAAAATATTTTTTTGTATACCAGCATTATAAACGACCTTTTCTATTGCAAGAAATAATACAATACGCCATTTAATTGCACAAATGATGACGTATTTATATTTTACCACACGAAATATTGCGTCATTACATATTCAGCCAATTGCTGCGAAAAATCGTGGGCAGCCCACAACAGTTTTCTCGCACATATGTCAAATATCCCAAACGTCACAAGAAAGTTGTTTCACAAAATTCATTTTGATACTTTTTTACATTTATAATACTGTTATATAAAAATAAGCGTATACGACTCGTTTATAATGTTAATTTATTGCATTCGTACAAATTTGAAAACTGACTCCTAATGTCGCTCGTTTTCAAAACACGTACTTAATCAATAAAACTTAACATTATAAACTCATTGCATAAACTTCTATTGTGTTGTTTCTTCATCTCGTGGTTTTATATTCCTGGGATTTGAAAGGTAAGACATTAACTTGTAAAATTACATAGAAATAAAGTTTAAAGCTTCCATTTCTCATGTATCAAAACAAATTTAATATGTATCAATGGAATTCTTATAATCCCTCTAATCGCTGACCGATTCGTAGCCAAAGCATTTAACACGGAGGTGCGCTACTTTGTGAATACGTATACTGTGATATAACCTTGGAGGGCGTAGTAACGATGGCGCCGCGCACTTTGGGCAACCCTAACCGATCCGTGCTCGAGCCGGGCAACTGGCCTGCCCCGCGCCCAGAAACCCTCCCTGCCGGAAGAAAAGTCCTCCTCGTTCGTGACGGCCAGCCGCACGGCGACAGGGTCGCCTGCCAAGTTTTAATGGGCTTCCGAACATATACCCCGCGCTTTCATTCACGCGGCGCGTGCGGGACATGTCAACGTTCTCGACGAAAATTAATGTCTGTGGTTCACCCGGGCGCCGCCGGCAAAGAGCGCTCCGGAGACCTACTTGCGCCCGAGGTCAGCCCGCCTTGGGGGTTTTAAGGGCAGCGGTCGATACCGGCGAGTTTGCGATGGGTCGATTCGGTGTATTGCAGTGGTCCAAGAAATCGAAACTGTAGTCGTAATGAGGGGTTTTTTTTTGGGCACGTCTTAAATGGGGCAGCAGTCGACTGCAATATGGATCTTCTGCGCACGCGCAGATGCGCAAAAGTTATGCAAAATACGAACTGCGCATGCGATTGTTGTGCCTTCAATTGTTTTAACGTTCGAGGGTGCAAAAAGTCCGTACCATATCAATAGATTTAATTGAATTGAATTAATACCTTATTTTACGTGGCGAGACTCAGGCCATGAGGTCTGCTCTTCCGTCTGACCACTCAAATTTCGCTACGCTCCTTTCACCAACTAGCAGAGGAAGGAGGTATTTCTTGGGCGAGAAGCAAGCGATTTGAATTTAGCTCAGAGGCGTCATTTAGGCTTGAGGATCTTTTACATGCAAGTAAATCTACGAACATGGGACAGCCGGCTTTACTTCCCCTCTGAAGGAAGGCGTACGAAGGAATTTTTCGCCCTTAAAAATCCACGGCTTCGATCGGGATTCAAATTCGCCAACTTGTCCAATACGCTAATCGTTACAACATCGCCCGGCGTCAAGATCGATTGCTTGATTAGTGATTCCGGTAGGTTAATTACTGAGGTCAATAGTCCCGTTTGTGCAGAGCATGATTTTAATCGCGAGAAGTGCCAGTGATTTTTCTCCGCTGGATATACATATCCGACACCGACTTATGTCGACTTGCGGGCATTTTTTCCAACTAGGTATCTCTCACCAGCGGGGCACTGCTCCAGACGGGACAAGCTCTAAGATACTGACTGATCTTCCGACATATGTGGTAGTGTAGTGCGTGTGAGTGAGGGTACAAGTATGGTGTGAGGATAGAACAAGGAAGAGAAAGGAATGATCGCGCGCAGTCCGTAGGACGTTCGTTAGGATACTGCTTGGGCATTCGCCTCATGTTGATCGCAAAAAAACGGAAAGCTACCATTCAGAGCAATCAGCCGCAAGATTTCTGCCGCAGATAGCAGCTAAATTCATCCAAGTTGTCTAGGTAGTGTCGAAAATCCGTGCCTCCGTGGAGATTGGGACCCTAGGGCCTGCCATTCAGGGGCCCTGCATTTTTTAGTATTTTTTGTAGTTGGAATAATAGTTGTTTTAATGTCGAGTTTTAAGTTTTTGAGTTTTAATGTTTAATGAAATATAGTTGTTTTGTAGTTGTAATAATTTCATGGTTCAGTAACTTTTACTTTTTTAAATGCATTTGGGATGAATTATAGTTAAACTTAATTATCTAAAACAAATTAAATTCTAACTAGAACATTGGTTTAGGATACTAATTGAGCACCTACGCTTAGTTAACATCAGAAAATATACGGAGGAAGGCATGTAGCGGATGTTTATTTAGGATTCGTGTCAAGAAATCATAGTAGAGTATTGGATTTATTGAGAATATATTACAATAGAAATTGTTGGAGAGATGGACAATGTGATGATTGATGAGTGAGAGGTACTTGAGTGACATCAATTGATGCACTGAATCACATTCACCTGTGTGCGATAGCTCAAGAAATAATGAATAGTGGTAGAGACATTTTGGAAAATTATGGCAATTTTCAAAAAGTCTTAAAAATATACCATACTACTGTGTGTGTGGAACCTATTAAGATAGTACTGCTTATGAACTACTGTTGGAAGTACAGAAACATTAATTTCAGGGTGTTGGTATCCCTATTTATTCACGCGGGAGAATTCGTGAAGGCAATGTAGCATTATAAATACTGTAAATCATTATTATTAATATTATTATAATTGATGATCATGTAGAAAAAAAACAGAAAATTTCTTTGAAGAGTTGCACATTTTGTAAGAGCGCACACGGTTGAGAATTAAGCATTCTGTCAAACTTGCATATATTAGACATCAACTAATGCCAAATATAGCTTTGTAGATTATTCTTTCAGAAACGCCGGAAGGAAGTATTTCAAAACCACTTAAAACGTTTTTTAAAGTTAATGCGTTCCTACGGATTTTTCTATAACTTTGTTCTCGCGTGGTTTTTTTATAAATATCTTTCACGATAGTCTCTTTCCTATAGTAATTTCTTATAATACAGCCCTCCAAAATATCTCAGTTGCCTGCTCGTGTAGTAAAGTAGGTCGCCACCAAACTGCCAACTCGAAAGGTCACTCCAGCCCAAGAGAACATTACGCCGGCAAATGCAGAGAACTTGTGCTATGCCACGTCCTTCCCGCTTTTTGTCATTAGGCGTTCATCACACGGCTAAGGAAACGTTGCTGTCTCCTTCCTGTACGACGGTGTCGGTTGCCGGTGGGGGAACGTTGGGGAAGGGGGTTGCCAAGAAAGAACTTCGTATAGCCAGCGTCAACTTCGGAGGTCACGACTGCAGCGCGCGCGGTGGCGCGAGTCCGAACTTTTAATGGGCTTTGGAATGTTAACCTCCGTCCAGCCACCATGGCTCACTCAGTACAGGACTGTCAAGAGCATTGTTAACTAACATCACTAATACAGATGATGAAATTATATAGAGTTATTATAATTGAGTTCCAAAACTTCGACTGGTTATTTATGCAATCTAAAATTTCACTCAATTTTTGTTACAATTTCTGTCTGTCTTCAAACTGATCTCTTTACCCAAAAATAGTAATTTCATATATTGTTTATTCAAAAGAAAGAAATTAAAGGAATTATCTTGGCCACCATTTTTATTTGTTCTATGAGTGACTTTCTATAGCTTAATCATCATCATTATCGATTACCATGAGATAATTGGTAATGATTGATAAGCCATCGAAAACCTTTCTTATTATAAACAATGTTCGCCGAGGTAACGTCTCTAATTCTTTTGTTTCGAATGCCACCAAAATATCATCAATAATCCAAAATAATTTATAACATTGTTTTTCAATTAAATGTATTTCATTACATAGTAATGAATGTATATTTAAATACACACTCTTATTCGGATGTTATTGAAATTGTTTAAAAATGACCTCAAAAACAAGTTGAAAAGTACAGCGTACATGCGATTTCGTAAACGCATTTCCTTTCACATTTATTCAGTCATTAGAGCGAAATTTAGATGAGCACTCTTTCATTTTTTCTTACAAAACTGTGATTTAATTCTCTCCCTAATAACAGATTCCGATAAATATATTATTTGACAAAGTCGGATTACTTTCGCAATTCACATTATAAAGATAGGGCGTAGTATGTTGAAACAACGATGACTAAATAAGGGAAGAAGTGTTAGGAACTGCGAAGATTCTGGGGTACATGGTCCTCGTAGATTTGAATTACAAATCTACAGGAACAAAATAATAAGCATAAATGGACGACTAAATGGACGATTTCAGACATTATGAAGGGTAGGTTTTATTAGTTCAAGAACTTATGTATAATGTATATTTTTTTAGGTCTGAGGAACTGCACAGTACGCAACATGCATACGAATATTTTAAAAAGAAATGAGATATTTTATATTTGTGAAACCACACACCAATATTTATTCGATTGATGTAATTAATTCACGATTTAAAGGTTTCGATTCCAATAAATGTGCACATTACAATTATATATATATGAACTTACTTTGTCAATTATCCATTCCTGAATCCGATTTCAGTCAAATAATTCCTCCTCTTACAACTCCCATTAATCTGGCCCGTATATTTGTGTCAAACCCGTCAAGTCCGTATGTTCGTGGTCGTATTCGACCATCTATCGATTAAGTACATCTATCGACCCGTACATCAATCGATTAAGAATAGCTTCTTGTAAACGTGAACGGAGTATTTAAATAATTTGTAAATATTTAAAAGACAAGTGTAGAATAGTTACTCTAGGAAAAACAATATTTACTAATAAAGATTGTTTCTGGCATAATATTTTATTTTCATAAGTAGACAGAACCTAATATAGGTTAGGTAGTCTGACGCACCCGCACTTTTCTTTCTTTCTGCGTTGAATATATTTTTTTCAATAACTTGAAAAAAAACTATCCCAACGAACTTTTTCTATAATATTCTGTACTAATTTAAACTTTTTTATTAAAAATGTAGACCGGCAAGGTTTGAATTTTTTCTTACCATTGCAAAGAACGACGCTTTTACTTTTATTTGAGGTATTTTTGGAGGGTCCTTTACCATGAACGTTCTAACGAAAATTTTATCGTAAAAGCTCTCATGAATATTTTAATTATATCTGTTTTGTTGCTCTCTCGCAATAATTATTTAATAGATAAGTTTCATAAGATATTTATATTACATATTGTACTATATTTTATGCATTCCTTAAAATTTCCCATTAATTTCAATTTTCGTTTAAATTTGATTATTAAACCTTCCGATCTGATATGTCGTAATAAATTCTCATCAACCGAAGAAGGCCTGAAATTCGAGTTCACAATTTAAAAAAAAGTACGCCAAAATACTCAGAATTACAAAAAATTGTCATTATCATAATTAAAGATAATATTTTGAAGGAAATATTTCATTAATTGAAATTTTCTACCGCCAATATTGTTGTTTTGAGGGGGTTATTTATTTTTTTGGACAATGTAGCCTTTAGCGAAAATAAGTCCGAGGCCATTTTTATAACTGTAAAATTCTTTATTCGAAAAAAATTAAGGGAAAAATTTGGAACCGTTTTTGAGAAAATATTCTTTTTAAAACTGATTACATTTCACAAAAAAATTGCGCGAAAATTCTTCGTTGGGACTGATTCCCTGTTTTCTGCGCACATGGATAGCCATCACCTCCCACACATCGTCAATAATTACATTTATGGGACAGATGTCATCCGTTCTTCTGTGCTCGGAATCAATTGTGAGCACAAATGATTGACAAATCAATTGAGCATAAATGAAACCCGGGCTAAGTAACAAAATGGGGAAAATTTCCATTTTGTGCTGTTAAGTGCAATGCAAAATGGGCTATCGAAAATTCTCATTCTTAGGAGTTCAAATTGCCATCACTAGACTGCGCATCAGTCAAGTCCCGCGAGCTTTCGAAATATGTATTGTTAATTATTCCGGAATTCCATTTTTGACACTTAGTACGATTTTCACTTACTCTCCACTATTATTACCCTTTCACTAGGAATTCTTGGCTATTCGAATTAGGTTCCACGAGACAAAAATTGTCGTTCTTCCACGGTGACTTTTAAAAGATTAGTCCGCGAACTGTCCGCACTTCTTGGTACTGGGATCAAATCGAGGTCGCATCATTTTGTGCTATGGAAATCGGGTTTGTTGTATGCTCTGTTCTCGGTAGGCTATTCTGAAATCGTAGCAAAGAAATATATACTTGTCAAATTTATGCCATTATTAGAGTCAGTAGTGTAAGTTCTTTAGAACGAATTTTTGCAGTTGCATATTTACAAAAAGAAATAGAATTTTTGTATTGATATTCAAATATGTAGAGTGTATTGGAATATATTTTTCAGATAAGACCAATTTTGAACTTTCACAAAAGTAGCTAATTTCGAATGGGCGGATTTGTTTGCAATAAACTTGCGTGATATTTATTTTATTTTTCTCACTACAGTTTATCGTCTTTTCTTTTAGAACTCGTACTTCAATCTTGTGGTCATCTGGTAAAAACAACAGTGATGACGATTACTCATTAGGACTCATTGTACCTTCAATGAAAAGAATATCCACGAAGTTATCAGAACGCCCGGAGAGCAAAATATAATTGAATTGCATGGTGCCGAAACCCTTCATATCCTTTTTTTTTACAGATTTTGAGATATGTTTATCACACGATACTATATATATATATATATATATATATATATATATATGTGTGTGTGTGTGTGTGTATGTATATATATGTATATGTATATATACACACACACGATCTGGAACATAAATGAAGAGAACATTACGCGCATAGTTTGAATTAAGCGTTCAAGACTTAGAGAAGAGGATAATAAAAACAGTTTTTAAATAATCAGAATATGTTAGTCGTTTCCGATCCGTAAAAATTGGTAAGTTTGATAACTTGTCCACATGGGTAAAAGTAGGGAAATAAACTATTTTCAACTACAGTAGTTTTTATTCAATTTTACCTTCTTGCACTCATTAACGTAAGAAGAGAAAGTATTGTTATCATGCTCCGGAAAACGGCCCAATAGCTATTATTGCCGGGCCCCGGTAAAAACAATTGAAACTACAAAATTGAAAATAGATATGTTTGCCTCACACAAAGTCTGTTGTACAAACTTGGTTATTTAAAAAGGTCAAGTACAATGAAAAAAAATTGTCGTGTTTGAGTAATTTGCGCTTGAAATTTACACATTTGTAACTGCATCTTCTTTAATTTGCTTAGTGTTTTACCGAATGAGCGGCCACAAAAAAATTGCTGACACACTTGAATAATTCCAAAAACAATAATGATTTATCTTGGTAATATAAAAGTTTGTTCTTTATTATTTATACAATAATACTATCTATTACTATACTTTATTAATTATACTATCATTAGAATTTTTTTTCATTTATTGCTGATACGTGGTAGTTTTTGTTTCCGTTACGAAGCTCGATATACCGTTCATATCGTACCTGTATTGAACGGATCGTGGTTTTGAGGGAAATATAAATACTGTTGAATTATGCTACATGTTCTCTTATGAAAGGAATTATGTGAGGGAAATATGAAAAGACACACCGAGTCAAGTAAATAAGTGAATCTGAATCAATTAAATTAAGTAAAAAATAAAGTTGTGCACGGGCGTTATAAGGCTCTAATGATCGAGTGGCGACAAAATGCCCGAGAACTATTTGCAGCCGCTCGATCATTAAAACCTTTATAACGCCTTTGGTCAATAAATAATTATTATTTTTTTACTAAAACGTTGTTGCTTGTTATTCTCTTCGATATACACTTCATTTCGTACCTGGGGAGAGAGGTCGTGGTTATGAAAAAAATATGAAAATAGTCTAATGATGCTACATATTTCTAAGAGATGCTTCATATTTCATAGAGAAAATTAAAAGTGGGAATTACAAAAGAGAATTCCAGGAGCAAAATGTGAAAAGATAAACCGAGTAAAGTTAACATCTAGTATATTAGTGAATAAGTAGCTCTGAATCTTAAAAATTAGGAAACAAATAAAATCTTTAACTACCGCGGGCGTTGACTGGTTCTAATGATCTCAGTGACTGGCCAATTGGTCAAAGCATCTTAGGCTTTATGTCACCTCTCGATCATTAAAACATGTACAACTCTCCAGATGCATAAATGTCTCTTATTATGATCTTATTTATTTGACAGTTATACAATGTTATAACATTTTTCTGTACCCAAAACAGAAATAACTTCAAATTACTATACTTTGAATTGTTTACTCCACTGTTCCTTGTCTTTCTAATTACTTTCTTTTAATTTTTTTCACTTTTATAATTCTAATGCCATTCATTCAGTTAATGGTTGGTCTTTCCCTTTCTCTCTACTCTATCGGTATGTATTCAAAAATCTAAGAGGAATTCTTGTTTTGTCGATTCTTCGACATGCTCACCCCATTCCATCTGTCGTTTTTTATTATTAAGTTCAGTAATATGTAATTCACTTCCATTATTTCTTTAATTTTGTCATTTCTAATTTTATTAATTTTTGTAGTTCTTGGAAAACGTCTCCAGAAGTTCAGTTCAGTAGTCAATAATTTCAAAATTAATTCGGATTTTAAATTCCAAACTTCTGCTCCATAAGTCATTTCACTTTTAAATATTCTATTATATCTAATAGATAAATGAATAAGTGAAAAGCAGAACGGTATAGGTGACATTTTATAAATTCTGAGAAAAACGTGTTTATTTCAGGCTATATTTCAGTGGCAATGTATTTATGTGGTTTGAATGATGAAACAAAGCACTATGAAGTTACAGTGAAATTGACTTAAATAAATAGATTTCTTAGAGTTTATAAAATGCCACTTATAACCTTTTGGTGTTCACCCATCCACATAAAATAATAAAAGGTGAATGTTTTGTCTGCTTATTCTGATTTTGATAGGATCGTCGGTTAAAAGGCTTTCGGTTTTTGCGAATTCACTTCCCAACGCAGTGACGTGTGGCGGTGTGAGGTGATTGGCATCAAGTTCCCACAGCCCCGACGCGTTATTTCGTAGACACGAACGCCTTCGGCTGACAGCCGTCCCGGCCACAAGGCGGCGCCACCCACGCCCCGACAAATCACGGGTGGGGGTGGACGCTGCTAGGCGGGGACGTGACCTCCGTACTGATTGGTTCCTCTCGCCTTTGCTTTCGCCTCACTCCGTTTCTCGCGTGTCTCCTCCGTTCTTTGAGTTTTGTTTATTAGCCTACTGTTTCGGAGAGTCTTCTTTCGGTTACTCCGGAATATGTATTTTCGCTTCATGCCGAGTCAGATCAACTACGTATATCTCGCACACTTACGTGACACAGATCTCAATGACATTATAAAATTTTGAATTCCTGGAGTTTCAATATTTACAAATATAGTATTTTTGAAAATCAAGTCATTTTTTCCTTTATTTTTGTCTATTAGGTCATAATCCTCTTATTTTTAGTATTTTTATGGTTCATTTTCAAAGATATTTTATGTCATCAGAATCCAAACCCTGGTGCTAACTTACAGCATCGCTTCTTTCTTTCTTTAGCTCTTTTGATTGATTGATCAGTGTTTTCAGGCGCGTGAACTGCTAAGGTCATTAGTTCCGTACGTGTAGTGCGTGTTTTGTCCGGGAGGTGGCGGAGAGCTTACGCCAACCTATCAGTCGACTAGCGTGGTTTTCCCCAGCCAGGTATCTCCCGCCGGCGGGCCTCCACCCCTGCCGGGAGAAGCTTTAAGTTTTTGACTGGTCTCCTGACATGTAGTGGTCGTGTAATGCAAGTGTGTGTAAGGGGTGAGGATAGGACAAGGATGAGGAAGTACAGATCGCGCGCGGTCCGTTTGTTAGGGAACTGCTCCGGCATTCATTTGGTGTTGATCGGAGAAACCACGAAAATCGCGTCAGATCAGCCGCTCACTAGAATACTCCTCCAGACGGTGGCTAAAGTCGATCTAGCTAATGTAAAAAATTCTGTGACCGTCGGGACTCAAACCATAGGACCTCCCGGTCCGAAGTAGTG
This sequence comes from Gryllus bimaculatus, assembly GCA_017312745.1. Taxonomy (NCBI): domain Eukaryota; kingdom Metazoa; phylum Arthropoda; class Insecta; order Orthoptera; family Gryllidae; genus Gryllus; species Gryllus bimaculatus. The sequence continues at coordinate 668,213 of BOPP01000143.1, forward strand.
CAGTGACAGCACTTAATCCCCATAAGCACTTAAGACTGCGTTTTTCTCCTTTGATTTTTCGTACTCAGCATCCCTTATCTTTCCTTTTTCTCTTTCCCAAATCTAGCTCCTTCTTTTTCGTCTCGTTTCTTCATCAATTCCTACCCGTTGTTTTCACCTCGATCTATACTATGCCCGTTTGCGAAAATTTTCTGAGAACTCCCTTACTTTCGATTTATTCCTCAGTTACACCTTTCGTCATTACTAACATTTTGTACCTTTGCCATCATAAACCAATTTCGTCCCCTCATCTTCTATTTCGTTTCTCTCCTCGTACCTTTAATCTTCCATATGTATTTCTTTCCGTTTTCTACCCATTTCATTCTTACTCTTCCGTTTATTCGTGTTTCCACTCACTTTGTAATAATCCTTTCCTGCAAAACTTTCATTTTTAGAATCACAATCATTTTCATTATCTTCCTATTCCTTCCTGAAGTCGCCTTTTCTTCCAAAACTGCCTCTTTTACTTTTTCTCCTTATCCTCCTCTGCTAGCCATTTTTATCGCCTTTCAAAGTATCTCTTTCAACTCGATTTTCTCTTAAACTTCTCCTTCCAGAATCCTTACATCCCTTAACTCCTCCTCTTTTAATTTCCTTCTCTACCAGTGTCCCTCATCCTCAACATGTCTTTTTTATATCTCCTCATCTTCATTCTTCCAATTAATTTCCCCCCTTTCTCCTTACTTCCTTCCCGTTTTGCCCAACGCTATTTCTGTTTTCCGTCTACCTTCTTTATCTTTTCACTCTCCCTTCTCTGTATGTCTCCTTTCCTTGTAAGATCTTCTTTCGGTTTTTTCCGCCTATTCTTTGTGTCCCACCAGCTTCTTTCTATTCCTCTCCCTCCTTTTGAGGTCCCCTCTCCTTCTAGTACCTTTTTCCACTTTCTCCGCTCTCTCCTCTTTATTTCGCCTTTCCTTGCAATGCCTTTCTGCTCTTCTCTCTTTAAACCGTCCTTACTTCATCTTCTTACGCGTCTTTCCTTCCAATGCTTTTCTTTTCTCTCCCCTCACTCTTCCTCTCTCTGTTTCTCTCGTCCTTCTCTGTTCTCTCTGTCTCTCTCTGTCTCTCTTCGTGTCTTCTCTCTGTCTCTCTCTGCTCTCTCGTCTCTCTCTGTGTCTCTCTCTCTGTCTCTCATTCTGTCCTCGTCTCTCTGTCTCTCTCATTGTCTCTCTCTCTGTCTCTCTCTCTGTCTCTCTCTCTGTCTCTCTCTCTGCTCTCTCTTCTGTCTCTCTTCTCTGTCTCTCTCTCTGTCCTCTCTCTCTGTCTCTCTCTCTGTTCTCTCTTCTGTCTCTCTCTCTGTCTCTCTCTGTCTCTCTCTCTGTCTCTCTCTTCTGTCTGTTCTCTGTCCTCTCTCTCTGTCTCTCTCTCTGTTCTCTTCTCTTCTGTCTCTCTCTCCTGTCTCTCTTCTGTCTCTCTCTCTGTCTCTCTCTCTCTGTCTCCTCTCTTGTCTCTCTCTCTCTCTGTTCTCTCTCCTGTCTCTCTCTCTGTCTTCGTCTCTGTCTTCTCTGTCTCTCCTCTTGTCTCTCTCTCTGTCTCTCTCTCTGTCTATCTCTCTGTCTCTCTCTCTGTCCTCTCTCTCTGTCTTCTCTCTGTTCTCTCTCTGTCTTCTTCTGGTCTCTCTTCTGCTTCTTCTCTCTCTCTGCTCCTGTCCTCTCTCTCTGCTCTCTCTCTGTCTCTCTCTCTTGTTCTCTTCCTCTGTCTTCTCTCTGTCCTCTCTCTCTGTCTCTCCTCTCTGTCTCTCCTCTGTCCCTCTCTCTCAGTTCCTCTCTCTGTCTCTCTCTCTGTTCTCTCTCATGTCTCTTCTTCTGTCCTCTCTCTCTGTCTTCTCCTCTGTCTCTCTCTGCTGTCTCTCCTCTCTGTCTCTCTCTCTGTCTCTCTCTCTGTTCTCTTCTCTTGTTCTCCTCTGTCTCTTCTCGTCTCTCTCTCTGTCTCTCTCGTCTGTTCTCCTCCTCTGCTCTCTGCTCTGTCTCTCTCCTCTGTCTCTCTCTCTGTCCTCTCTCTCCTGTTCTGCTCTCTTTGTCTCTCTCTCTCTGTTCTCTCTTCTCTGTCTCTCTCTCTGTCCTTCTCTCTCTGTCTCTCTCTCTCTGTCTCTCTCTCTCTTGTCTTCTCTCCTCTGTCTCTCTCTCTCTTGTCTCTTCTCTCTGGTCTCTCTCTCTTGTTCTCTTCTTCTGTCTTCTCTTCTTGTCTCTCTCCTCTCTGTCTCTCTCTCTTCTGGTTTTTCTCTCTGTTCTCTCTCTGTCCTCTTCTCCTGTCTTTCTCTCTTGTCTTCTCTCTCTCTGTCTTCTCTCCTGCTTTTCTTCTCTCTCTTCGTCTCTCTCTCTGTCTCTCTCTCTCTTCCCTCCTCTCTCCTGTCTGCTCTCTCTCTGTGGGTGCTCTCTCTCTGTGTCCTCTCTCTCTGGTCTCTCTCTCTTGTCTCTCTCTTCTGGTCTCTTCTCTCTCTGTCTCTCTCTCTGCTCTGTCTCTCTTCTGTCTCTCTCTCTGTCTCTCTCTCTGTTCTCTTCTTCCTGTCTCTCTCTCTGTCTTTCTCTCTGGTTTGCTCTCTGTCTCTCTCCTGTCTCTCTCTCTGTCTCTCTCTCTGTCTCTCTCTCTGTCTCTCTCTCTGTCTTCTTCTCCTGTCTCTCTCTTTCTGTCCTTTCCTCTGTCTCTCTCTCTGTCTCGTCCTTCTGGTCTCTCTTCTCTGTTCTCGTCCTCTGTTCTCTCTTGTTCTCTTCTCTGTCTCCTCTCTCGTCTTCTTCTCTGTATCTTCTCTCTGTCTCTCTCCTCATCTGTCTCTCTCTCTTTCCTCCTCTGTTCTCCCTCTCCTGGTCTCCTCTCTCCTCTGTCTCTCTCCTGTCTCACTCTCTGTCTCTCTCTCTGTCTCCTCTCTCTGGTCTCTCTCTCTGTCTCTCTCTGTCTCACTCTCTGTCTCTCTCTCTGTTCTCTCTCTGTCTCTCTCTCTGTCCTCTTCTCTCTGTCTCTCTTCCTCTGTCTCTCTCTCGTTTGTTCCTCTCTGTCTCTCTTCGTGTCTCGTCTCTCTGTCTCTTCTCTGTCTCTGCTCTTGTCTCTCTCTCTGTCTGCTCTCTCTGTCTCTCGTCTCTGTCTCCTCTCTGTCTTTCTCTGTTCTCTCTCTGTCTCCTACTCTCTGTCTCTCTCTCTGTCTTCTCTCTCTGTCTCTCTCTCTGTCTCTCTCTCTGTCTCTCTCTCTCTGTCTCTCTTCTGTTCTCTCTCGTCTGTCTCTCTCTCTCTGTCTCTCCTCTCTCTGTTCTCTCTCTTCTCTTCTTCTGTCTCTCTCTCTGTTCTCCTCTCTGTCTCTTCTCTCTGTTCTCTCCTCTGTCTCTCCTTCTCTGTCTCTCTCTCTGTCTTCTCTCTTCTGTCTCTCTCTCTCTCTGTCTCTCTCTCTCTCTTGTCTCTCTTCTCTCTGTCCTCTCCTCTCTTGTTATCTCTCATGCTCTCTCTCTCTCCTGGTCTCTCTCCTCTCTGTGTCTCTCCTCCC
>BOPP01000143.1:683487-696646 GCA_017312745.1 Gryllus bimaculatus
GTTGTAAAATACGTTTTATCTTTTAAAGAACATGGCACTGAACGTTTCGAGAGACTCGCTGTTATAGGTAAACTGACTGATAGTGCCCGTTGCCGTAAACTGACTGATAGTTCAAGTTGCTTTGATGACCTCGTAGTTGTAGAGGCACGGATTTTGCTATTGCTGCTAGCAGCCGCTGTGACATTTGTAATAATTCAAGAGGGAGCGACACATCATTTTAGTGTTCTGCGGATGGGTAATTTATTTTTAGTGAGTTTTAATGCAAAAGTCTAAAAGAAGAGTGCAGTGCCCTGTCACTGAAGGTTGCTAATAATAAAAAGGAGATGAACGTGAAAAATAATATCAACGTATTTACAGACGGCTGACATGTTTAAAAACTAATATTTTACCCTACAAAGAGGCGTAGATACAGCCAGTGCAACTCTGGCGCAAATTGTGTCATCGTAATTCACGTGAGAGAACAAATTTTAAAAAAAACATTATTAATTGGCTATTTTTTATACGAAATATGTATTACCATGGAACAATCAATCGCCAGTCACTCTGTAACGCGCTCTGTATGCGTTGGGTGCAATGGCGGTGCCAGAGCATTGTGAACTCCTCGCCAGAGCGGAACGTATCATGGATTTAATTTAAAGCCGTGTCTGTGACAAGTGCCTATTCAGAAAATGTAATAATTTGCCTTATCTAAAATGGACTGTCACGTTTTCTTACCCAAGAGAAAAAAAAGATGTGCAGGAGATGTGTGTGGGGAGATGAAAAATATGCGAACCTTGCAAAATGGAAAAAAGAAGGCTTTCTAAATATTTTTGTGAAAAAATAAAATATATATTTGTTTAGAACGTGACAATATAATTTGTGGAAATTTAATATAATATTATTAAATAGGTCCGATCCGGTGGCCGAGATCGCTAAGGCAGTAGTGCCGTAGCGATCTCGTACCGAAAGATCGCGGGTTTGAGTCCCGCCTCGGGCGTGGTTGTCTTGTGTTCGTCCTTTCACCCCTATCATCATCATCATCCATCTCTCATTATCACCTTTTTGAATAACATTCAGAATTGTAACTCGAGAATTTATCCTCACCTCAAGGTGAAAACCTTCGACAGTCGACCAAAGTTAAGTGGAACGACTCACGTGGTCCAATGTGGCCAATCAAGTTAAAAAAAATATTAAATAGGATAATAAAATATCTAATGTCTTTTTCGTGTACTTTGTCAATTTTTACCTTTCTTATCAGATGTACAAGCTGAACAAAGTACGTATTTCAGTAAGTAGTCCTTCAGAGTATCCTCATTCATAAACAACTAAAGCTGCATCTGAAAGATGCATTGTGGGCTCTGCCGCCAGTCTACGAATAGCGGGCGCTCCCGGAGTAAGAGGGTGTTGACACCGGGAGTGCTCGACAGGTAGGCCCACATTATCCTCGCCCGACATGGATGCAAAGGACTTTAAATTTTGACTAACAACCTTTAGCGAGACACTATATGTGGCAATGTAGGTCGCCAGTGGGACATGCTGTATATAAGACTTTGCCTCCGAGGCCTAATTTCCTTGTGTTGCTTCTCTTTGCAAACAGCGGCATGCCCGTGAGTAACGCGTGGCGAGTGTGTGTTGCAGAGACTCCACTATGTCCGGATGCAAGGAACATTTTCTTTTGAGTAATACCTTTTCGCGGGCCACAGCAAATGGCAACGTAGGCCGCCAGTTGAACAAGCCAGTTATAAGATTTCGCCTCCGGGGCGTAATTTCGTTGTGTGCTTCTCTTTGGAAAACAGTGGCAAGTGGGCATGAGTAACGCTTGGTGTGTGTGTGTGTGTGTGTGTGTGTGTGCGTGTGTATGTTGCAGAGACTCTACTATGGCTAGACGCAAGGGACTTTCAGTTTTGATTAACAACCTTGAGCGGGCCACAATAAATGGCAACGCAGGTCGCCAGTTGGACAAGCCAGATTAAGGCTTTACATCCGGGGCCCAATTTCTTTGCATACCTTCTCTTTGCAAACAGTGGCAAGCGCGCGTGGGTAACGCTTGGCGTGTCTGTATTCCAGAGAATCTCCAATGATGCAAGGGACATTCTCTTTTGATTAACAACCTTTCTCTGGCCACAATAAGTTGCAACGTAGGCCGCCAGTTGGACAGACTTTGCCTCCGGGGACCAATTTCATTGCGTTGATTCTCATTGCAAACAGTGGCAAGAGCAAGTGTGTAGCGCGTGGCGTGTGTGTGTGTGTGTTGCAGAGACCCCACTGTGGATGGATGCAAGGGACTTTCTCTTTTGAACAACCTTTCTCTGGCCACAATAATGGCAACGTAGGCCGCCAGTTGGACAAACCAGATATGAGACTTCGCCTCCGGGGTCCCATTTCTTTGCGTAGCTTCCATTCAGTGGCAAGCGCGAGTGTGTAACGCGTGGCGTGTGTGTGTTGCAGAGACCCCACTATGGCTGCTGCTGCAGATTGCGCCCATCAAGAACGAGCGCGACCTGGTGGTGCTGTTCCTGCTCACCTTCAGGGACATCACCGCCCTCAAGCAGCCCATCGAGTCGGACGACTCAAAGGGCGGTGAGTTACGCCCTTCGATTGATCGACATACACTCTGCTGTCATCTGTAGCCCCGTTAGATTAGTGCATGTTTATTACCTTCCCGGCTGCATAGCGGTGCTCTATCGGACATTCTGTGTCTAACTGTTTCATCTGCGACTGCGGGAGATAACTCCAGTTGCTACTGGTTGCACGAGGTGTACTTTTAGGCTGCTAACTGGTAAACAATTTTTCTTTGTTTAAGACACTGAGGCACTGGAGTCAGCTGTGGACCAAAGAACGGTTTAGGCGTCACCCGTCAGAGCGCGGGTAACCATGTTGAGTTGACGTTTATCCCTTCCTAGTTTTTATTAAAATTAAAAGGATGTTTAAGTATCTCAATGTCCTCAGGTGTCGAGGGTATGTTTTATACGGGATAAAATATCAACATCTTCAAATCTGATGTCGTGTTCACGAGCGGAAAAAGCCTGTTCGGCCTCTGCAGACTTCTGAGTTTGGCCAAAATGACAGTTCCTTTTATGTATGTTCAGAAAGACGGGAAAGAGGAAATGTTTACCAGTTAGCTGTCTGAAAGGACACTGCGTATATCAGTAGCCACTGAAGTTGTCTACTGCAGTCGCAGGATGAAACGTTTGGGCGCTGAATCTCCAAAAGGCCACGTCTATCTAGTCCGGAAGATATTATTAATAGCCGTATCATTAATATCCAGCCGTGAAAGCCTAGATTGTTTTGTTAGTGCATGTAAGTTAAGTGTCAGTCACCTGGGGGAGAAGTGAATTCTTTCTCTAAAGTTCCAGAAAATTCTAAGTGGACTGTAAAAAAAGGGGAGGGTTTGGCGTTAATGTCTTATAAAGCTAGGTTTGGAAAGTTTTAATGGAGGCGATCTTTCTATATTATTCTGGAAGAATTCTAGAAACAGTATGCTTTGAGGTTTCAAGGCATCTTCAAAGATGAAATGTTTAAAACAACTAGTAAACTTTCACCATAACATCTATCTTTAGGAGGAGGATTAATAAGATTTGCAATATTTTTTCTTAATTATGCAATGAAACTTTCTCATTAAAGTACTTCTACCGATATTTTTTATGGAACTCAGTTACAAAGCTAGGGCAGAATTCAAAGGATAACTGATCTAGAAATTGTTTTTCTATTTTTTTCGATCTTCCATTCAGAAAAAAACACAATATACGTGTTGTCTACATGATAGTACATCCGAGGGGTGTCACGTTAAACTAGTGAGGAATATCTTAGGTACTCACCGAATTTTGTTTGTGTGGTATTTTTTTGAAAACCACTCTAGATCCCTATCCTATAATTGATATTGCGACTACAGAATGTTCATAATTTATGTTACCAATTTGTAGGGTTTATAGGGGATCAAAGATGATTTCTTTTCGCCAATTAACCCCCGTACCATATCTGCTGTTCACAAACAAGTATTATACCTTGAGTATTTTTGGAACCCAAGTTTTACTACCATCTATAAGTGGTAAACAAGTGTGTATACGGCAATATACTGAGTATAAATAAATGATTTTATGTAAGGGCGCATTTTATAAGTTATTTTTAATTACGTAATAAATATAATTTACCCATATTAAATATTTCATAAATGGAATCATCTCTACCGAACGTATCCTCCATGCATACATAATGCATCAAAATATTTATAAGAGTTTATAAAAGCTTTTTAGAGATGAATTACATATTGGGAGTATCAGACACCTTTTTTTAAGTTCATGACCATATATTTCAAATACAAATGGGAATATAATAAAGGTTAATTTACATATACGTTAGGTCAAATTGGTCTCATTTAACAAAAACAATAACTCTTTAATAAAATTTGTAAAGTATGTGAAAATGGTTTGTGCTAGCTTAATACGTGCACGAACGCGTATCTAGAAGACTGCAACTATCCTCCAAATATTCAGGAAAATATTAACAAATTAAAGAAGATGGGGTCCAAAAAGACCCAAGATATGGTACAAGGTTTAACAAGAATGAAATCTCACATAGCAAACCTGCATTTGTGAGATTTGTCTCTTATGACCACATATCATGTACAATGTTTGGTGTGCTTATTAAGAGTGCCTGCCCAACACCAATGCAAGATGAATTGCCTCCAATGAGACGCAAATGTCACGTGTGCGAAACTGTTATTATGGGATTTTCCGCCACACATTGGCCAAAAACTCATCTTTGACCTCTGTGCACGTGGTAGAAACGTGTAACTTTTCCTCTGATGCATGACTGCAACCTGCATAGGCAAGTTTTCCGCCAGCCTTTAGTTGTTAAAATGTGAGTTTTGGTAATCAAGTATGAATGCCGAAAGACTCGTGTGCTACTGACTTGATATGGAGCTCAGGAACTAATTTAGTTTTCTGTATGATGTCTCAACATTAATGTAACACTCGTCCAGATCATGTAAAAGGGCCAAAAAAGATAACTTTTCGCCAGTTAACATCTACTGGGGAACTGAATATAACGGAGTTATAAGCGTTTTTATATTAGGCATTTGCCCCTAATTTTGAGGCAATCCTCTATTGACATGTGTTCGGCTGGTACGTTAAATCTCTTTGACTGCATGAGATCAACACCTGCCGAACACACGTGCGTAAATAGTTGCCTTAAAATCAGGGGCAGGTGTACATTTGCATTGAATGTATTAAACGCAATTTCCCACAGTCTGTTCATATACGTGAAGGTTACTAACCAATTTACTTTTTCAGTGTCTCAAAATTAATGTTACAAACGTCTAGAGCATTAAAAGTAATCGAAAATGGCCACTTTTCTCTGCCTTTGAACATATAGTGAGTAATTTCACCTAATGGAATTATAAGCATTTATATATTTACTTGGCTGTCCGGGTGACGCCGCGTCCATGGCGAAGGTGCCGACGTTTCGGTCGCCATTCTGCGACCTTCCTCAGGGCGTAATGCCGGAAAGGCGCAGAATGGCAACCAAAACGTCGGCACCTTTGCCATATAGACGCGGCGTCATCCATATAGCCAAGTAAATACTGACTGCGTCCCGTCAGCCTACGCATCCAGCATTTATATATTTGGCATTTGTCCCTAATTTTTAGCAACCCAGAATGGACAGATCTTCGGCCGGTACACTAAACATCCTTGACTGTGCCAGATCGACCCCTGCCAAATATCTGTATAGAAATAAGTTGTCTCAGGTCCAAATTGCAATGCAAAATTACATATACCTTTATTACGTGCAATTTCCCACTATACATTTAATCCTCTCTTCAATATGCCCCAGAAGTTTGCAACCCTTATTTGCCATTGCAAATAAGTTTTCAATAACTCGGAAAAGAAAATGTAGAGTATTTCAAATGTTGCTAATCTCGCGCTCTCTTATTTTTTATTTATTTAACATGTACTCATCTTTTAACTATTAATAGTTAAAATGATGGGAAGGGATTCAGGAACTCAAGAAAACGTGCTCAGATGATCTTCTCCCCCATACGTCACATACAGTTCTTACTGTTTTTTGACTAAATAAATCTTAATCTTTATTCTGCGATATCTGCATACTGAGCGCGGTAGGCTTTCTGACAGCCTCCTGGCTGTTCGGGGGAGGGGGTGAGTCGTGGTGAGCGGCGGTGACGCGCGCTTGTGTGCGCAGGGCTGTCCAAGTTCGCCAAGCTGGCGCGGTCGGTGACGCGCTCCCGGTCGGTGCTGGTGTCGCAGTTCTCGTCGCACCTGCCCAACCTCAAGGACACCACCAAGCAGTCCCACCTGGCGCACGTAAGTAGCATCTCACACACTAGTGCAGTCGACCCCATACCAGATCCACGTCAAAACGAACTCAAAAAGTCGATTTAATGGAAATTCAATTTATCAAAAGTTCGTTTTATGGACTATTCGATTTATCGGAATAAAATCGATTTCCCACAAATTCGATTTATGAAGTATTTGATTTGTCAAAATGAATTTGATTTACCAAAAACGTCGATTTATAAAGTATTTTATTTATCGAAATGAATTCGATTTTCAAAAAAATCTATTTATGAAGTATTTGATTTATAGAAATGAATTCAACTTACGAAATGATTTCGATACTCGTATTTATTTATTTTTGTTCAATAAACAACTCAACTGGACAAAAATTTGATTTGAGAAAAAATGGACTAACGGAAATTTATATTTACCAGTTGTTTGAAATACAGTAGTGTGTCAATAATTCGAACGTGCAAAAGACGGGCCGTCAATAATTAGGATTACACTGCGGCAAAAAGAAATTGCATTTAGTAAATTCTGTATATGCGTAATTATTGGTTTAAAAGCATCGACACGACTTAAAGTATTTATTAAAACTATCGATTGCTGAAAATTATTAAATATATACAAATAATTCATAAAATACGTTATAAATAATATAATTTAAATTATGTGACATTATATAACAATCAGTTTATAGTTGTGTCAATTAATATAAAATAGTGAATCAGGGTAAAATTGGCTTCAGAGGAATTTTCCAAAAACATCACCTTAATTTTTATTCATCCGCTTCACCTCATCAGCGTGAATTATGGACGAATCTATAAAGAATTTTTACCCTGATAATGTACATTTTTCTAAATTTCGGAAATCCGGACATGATATATTCCCTCGTTTGAATATTTTTGAAGCCATGACATAAGTGAAAAGGTGGAGCATACACGCAATTTTCCAATTCAGTAGATGCAGTCTGAACGATTATTATTGTAATCGATCGTTGTATCTCAAGGTGTAAATTTCGCTTGGAAGGCAATGGATGTGTTTTGTTCCTCTGCGAAACATATTCAAACTCGTAATCTCTTTGTGTTCTTTCAAAGAACGAAGAGTGTGGGTAGTGGCTGAAAAGAAAATAATTCAGGCAGAAATGGCACGCCACTCCAGAATATGCAAAAAGGACTTGCAAGAACATTGCACTATTGAGGAGTGATATCGTTTGGGCCCACATGCATTTGCCATCTACGTGCGCATTCCATGAAAGAAAATTATTATAAGTACTTCGAAGAAAATATCCAGCTTTGATAGTTAATGGGAGACTAAACAATTTACTCATTTCAAAAATACGACGTGAATTGTGACATGATACTTGAAAAGTGAAAACATGAATCATACCACGTGAAAATTCCCACATTTTGTGTGAATATTTTATCCAAAAATTTATTTATTGCACAGGTTTTTTCCCAATTTTTTCTAGCTATTCTAATATGTTAGTTTGTCTACAGCCTCTGTATCTGCCTGAGCACTGTCTGCCTTTCACCCTTTCCTTTGCTGAAGTCAGGCACTGAGCGAAAAGACCGTATGTGCTGAGAAATCGTAGTCAGGAAGCCCTTTAAATACATCTAAAAACCATCTCACAACACAAAATTCGCATGCAAATATTTGCGCATTTACAAACTATTGCATTTGATTGCTTTAACAATAGCAATTTTTTAATAACAATTAACATATATTATTGTTAAAATTGCATTTTTCGTGCGGAAACGTTTTGTTAACGTTGTATATGTTGCGGATAATGTGTTCTGATACAAAATTTGTGATCTTAAACACACCACAAAAATTCAGTTCTAGCATCTCCTCTTCCACTACCACAACATCTCCTCGTCCACTTTAGCACTAACACCCCACCATATTCATCATCATTATGACTGTCTCCAGCAGCGTCACCCATACCTCACCATAGCCACCCTCACTACCACATTACAAGAGTATCGTCACTTACCCGTGCATCTTCACTAGCGCCATCGGCTGTTTCTCTACCTCAGCCTATCAACAGACCACAACTCTCAATAGATCCATCACCACTAACATCACGTACATCCCCACCTTATTTACCTCCACCAGGTGGAAGAGGTCTCCATCGTTCCTACCCCTTCTCCCCTGCTTCCTTCCCCAACTGCCCGCTCCTTATCAATCACCACCACAATCCCAACTTCTCCATCGCCCCCTTAAACACCAAACAAGGATAATCTGAAACACCTGATCCACAGTAACCTTCATTACCACCAACACTTCTTCTCCCCTCTGCTCTGTCACCACCATCAGCAACTTTCGCCATCACCACCACCACTAGTGTCAACACCCTCGCCAACCACAACACCAGCGCCAACACCTGTTCCTTCTTTCTGCTTACCATCACCTACATCATCTCATTTTCTTTCTGCTCAACCATCATCAGCAACTTACACGAACACCAATCTTCACCGCCACTATCACCAACATCAACACTGGTTCTAACGCTAACACCAACATCTTCTCCCCCTCTTTGTACTCTTCCACCAACATCAGCAACCTTCACCACCACCAACGTCTGTTCCTTCTTTCCGCTCACCATCACCTCCTACATCATCTCATTTCCTTTCTGCTCAACCACCATCAGCAACCTACACCACCACCAAACTTCACCACCACTATCACCAACATCAACACTGATTCTAACACTAACACCAACATCTTCTCCCCCTCTTTGTACTCTTCCACCAACATCAGCAGTCTTAACCACCACGAAAACCAACACCATCTCCCCTTCTTTCTTCTGTACAACCAACATTAGGAACCTTCACCCTAATCTAGATCTTTACCAAGACAAAGACAATTTTCTCCTCTTTCTATCACCAATATCCACCACAAACACTATCTCCTGCTCCTTCTCTTTCCTCTCCTGACAACATGAGCAACAACTTGTAATTTCATCCCTACAAGTGTGCCAGCCGCCCCCCTTCCTAGTCCCACCTAGTCCGGAAGTTGAGTCTGACCGAACTCCAGCTTGCCAGTCCCCCTCACACATCGTATATATTAATGCAACCCCCAGTTAATTAGTTGAGTGTATTCCGGCCGCCCTTCCTGTCCCTTTATGGAGTTGCGAAAGCGGCGTTCTAGTTTGACTCCCGCCTTTCACAAGGGCCGATAATAGCTCCGCAACCACGAAGCGACCGTAGGCGATAAAGCACACGCGGTATTCTATCGCAATGCATGCACTGGTAAATATTCAGTTCTCTTCCTTTTTCCTCCTTGACATAGGAACCTGACTTGGAATTCACAAGACGTAACGAGAAAGGTTTGTAATATTTCATGTAACTTCGGTGTTATTTTGTCGTAAATATGCGAATTGAGGGGTCGTAATATGGAAAAAATATTATAAACACTATCTTGTTCCTTTGTGTAGTAAATTACTTTCTCTAACACTTTGTTCGCTCCAAATGCACCCCATTTTGTGGGTCCTTTATGCCGAAAATTGATTTACAACAAAACATCTTTCCATCAGTCGTTCTTTGATTGATTCTCCAATATATTCCCAATATTTTACAGAAATAATATTTCCTAATTGAACTAGCAGAACTTCACTCCCTGCGAATTTAAAAACGATAGTTTCATTTTAAAGGTATTTTACAAAACGCTTTACAGTATTTTAAAACACTTTCTCAAAAAGTTTCAAGTTCATGCATTAAATCGTATCCTCAAATTGAACAAAGAAAGCATAAAAAATAGGGTAAGTTTCATTTACACCAAACTGTTTGTATTTTCAAAAATTGCAAAAACTAAAACTTGAATAAAATACAATATTGAAGATAGATATTTGTAATTATAATAAAATGAGTCCTAAAAAATAAATTTTGAAATACGATAATGTGTAAATGTTTTCAAAGAAAATGAGTAATTCCGTTTTAGATGACTTTTTCTGTAACGTGCATTTCGTAAGATCCCCAACCACAAAGATTGCTTTCTGCTCTAAAGTAGATTTTATTTGAGACTGTCTGGAAAGTAGCTCATTTTGTAATGTTTTACGGCAAGAAACTTGTACATTACAAGACGAATCTGAAACAAGCGTCCTGTAATAAATTTTTCCTGACTGCACTGTCACCAAATAATCACGATGAGACTGCTGCCCACAAAGAACCAAGAAGCCTTGCAGTATATTAAAAGTTCGTGACTTACGTGTTGGTTAACCTGTAATAGATATAGTTTGTCACTGCATACAGACCTTTTTAATTGTGACGCAAGCAACGCATTCATCTATCTAAGAAACAAACTATTATTAGTAAGCTACATAACATAGGTTCAATGTCAAAATATATTGAGTTTGCTTTCATTATATTCAAAACATGCACTTATCCATTGATATTTTGTTTGGAACTACTTGTATTTACGTTAATTTTAATTGAACAATCTATTAAAGAACTGTTTGACGGTACTTTATATTAATTTTACGAAATAATGGGACTTCTTGTTTACACTTATTACCCCTTCTCACCACATACAAAATTCCCTGTTTTCTTTCATATATCTATTAAAATACTATTTACTACATTATTGTGTTTCCGAGATATGCAACCGATTAGGCTGCTTAATTTTTAGAATATTTTAATCGCATTCTGGTGTTTCTAAGACTCTTGACCTTTGAGTGTGACCTCCCGTTGCAGATGATGAGCCTGAACGCCGACGTGATGCCGCAGTACCGCCAGGAAGCGCCCAAAACGCCGCCGCATATCCTCCTGCACTACTGCGCCTTCAAGGCCATCTGGGACTGGGTGATCCTGTGCCTCACCTTCTACACCGCCATCATGGTCCCCTACAACGTCGCCTTCAAGAACAAGACGTCTGAAGATGTGTCCTTGCTAGTGGTGGGTATATGGAATGGATTTACAGACGACGAGATTTTACTTTCTTTCTCTTCCCTTTGGATGTGGTAGAGAGGCAAGTCAAGATGTGTCCTTGCGAGAGCATTTGGAAAAAAAATTCAGATGAATGTTCACTTTATTTTACTTCTCTTTGGATGTGATAGATATTTTCAAGCGCCATAAATGTTATGGTAGAGTAATCTACGTTGTTCCGCAGTTCATTCCAGGCCGTGATTGCCCTGCTCTGACTATACTAATTTATTGATTATATTTCATTCCACGCCCAATTTATCGTTCACCATAGTGAATTGCGTTTTTAGACACCACCATTGTGGGTGTTATCATTCTAATTGACATTATGGGTGATCTGGGCTGTCCGGGTGACGCCGCGCCGAAGGCTGAGTTGCCGACGTTTCGACCATCCTGTCTTCCTCAGGGCTGGTATGCCGCATACTGTCTATTTACAACTACCTAACGTCAGAAGCTCTGTCACCGGGTGAGCTTCATCTTAGACCTGATTTTTATTGAACCGTTCACACGACTGTCGAGGCGATCAGTGCAAGGAGATGATGTCAGATCTCAAGATGACCCGTATATTCTCATCTAAATATGATTTCCTAAATACGATTCCTATTTCACGATCTTGTTCATATTTGACGTTTCTTATCATCAGTTGGGATAATCAGTTTCTGACTGTCGCCAAATTTTAATTAACTTCTATTGTCCAAGATATTTATACAAATTGATTCTTCACTACCATTTCCCATGAATAACAATGTTCTAACATAGCTTGTTTCGTGTTGTTGAGCATTTTGACGTCATCCTCTACTTACACATCGTGTCTTCGCAACTAGGAGTTATATCTCAATTTGAACAACATTAACTTGAAATAATTATAAGAGTCATTATTACCAACAATATTGTTTATTATGATTCGGTAGTCACATTGTGGCCTCCATACAGCATAAAACTGATAATGATGAGAAGCCATCGAAAGCTGCTCTTGTAATAAACAATATTGTTGGGAATGACGACTCAAATAATGATTTAATTGTAAATGCCAACGAAAACTAACTACAATCACCACAACATTAACTTCATCACGTGATAAATCTACAGTTCCTTTGCGAGATGTTAGCGAGATCATCGTGAGAGTCAGTGACTTGTTAGTTCATCATCAACAATTCTCATTTTCAGTTGGAATAATCAGTTTCTGATTGTCGAAAATTTTATACTTACTTCTATTAGGAAGAATGTTCAATGTTCATACAAAATAAATCTTCACTACCATTCACCATGAACGAATTTTTCCTAAAATACATTGTTTCGTGTTACTGGAATATTTTGTCAGTCGTTTTGGTTTGGTCGTTCGTTGTCTTCGTACTCCCCTGCGCCGCCCCCCGCTTTCCACCGCCTACAAACGCTTTGTCACCCATCCACCGCCCATTCATAACTATTAATCATCAGCAACTCTGTCGTCAGGTGGACTCGATCGTGGACGTGATTTTCTTCATCGACATCGTGCTCAACTTCCACACGACGTTCGTGGGGCCCGGCGGGGAGGTGGTGTCGGACCCCAAGGTCATCCGCATGAACTACCTCAAGAGCTGGTTCATCATCGACCTGCTGTCGTGCCTGCCCTACGACGTCTTCAACGCCTTCGACCACGACGAGGACGTAAGTAACGGAAGCGGCGTCGCCGGCGGAGGCGGAGGCGGCGGCGGCGGCGGGCGCGGAGACTGTACGGCCGTCGCGGCGGCCGTGTCCAGCGCCGACGCCGCGGCCGACGCCTTCGGGGACAACGTGAGTACCCGCGGACGAACACCCTGCCCCCGCTCGGCGGGCACGTGCCTCACGCGTGGAACACCCAGTGAGGGGGGGACAGGGAGAACTCCACGTCTGGTGAGGATGATTTGGAAAATAAAATCTACTCGCGAGATAATTATGTTCAAATAATGGTTTAATAAAATATTATAACATTATTATATATATATA
>BOPP01000143.1:696655-722710 GCA_017312745.1 Gryllus bimaculatus
TATATATATATATATATATATATATTGTGATGCTTACCCCCGGAAGTTTTAGTGAAATCCAAATATAACAAATGGTACTTTCGAGATAATGAGGGTTATGTTTATACACGTTGGTTACCACACAAAATCTTTGTCAATCCAAATGGATGGATAAATAGAAGTAATCTTCCACAATAATAGTAATATATTTACACTAAATTCTGATCCTACATTCTGCAACATGTATGTGGGAATGTATGATCTGAATTCAGTAAAAAAATATTTGTTTTTATTGTAGAAGGTTGCTTCTATTTACATATCCTTATCATTAGGTTTGTCACTATCGTCCATTCTGTAAGAAAATAGTTAATTTTGTATCCAACGATTAGTTATTATTACAAATTGCATTCACACAAAATGTATTATATGTTTTACCATCCTACAGAGTGTTTCGGAAGAAAGTGCACAAACGCAGAAAACACATGGAGGGTAATGAAGGAAACAGATTTCTTCAACGACCCCACTAGGAGACCGAACTTGGTGCTTGGCTGTGTAGAAAAGGGCCCCGTCTATCACCTGTGAGGTTGGGGTTATTAACGCGCAATCGGGTCTTAGGGGTTGCCCACATTTTAAGCTGTGGAGGGTAATGCAACAAGTATTGTAATAAGGGGCAACACATTGCTTATGGGGACAGAGAGGTGATAGAAAATAAATCTTGGTTTGAGCGTTAAAATTTATACAAAATAACTATAATAATAAAATGCTGAGGTGAAAGTATATAAATAAAAGGGAATGTACGTATGTTAGTCACTCGAAGACGCAAAAACTACTCGACCGATTTCGCTCAAATTACCTTTTGATTTTAATAGTATCGGCGGTTTTGATAGAGGGGTTTGAATTAAAACGGGCATGTGGGGTGTTGTTTATTATAATTTTTGCTATTGTCGTGACTGAAGTGCCCCGGAACAGAAGTTCTACGGACACACGCCGTTCCGTCAAGTATTAGGTTCGTCTCTGCTGCATATTCTACCCCTGCGATTGTGAAATATCTTCAAATAAGGAGAACGAGTAATTGTTTTTTCTTTTTCAATTCTACAAGAAAATAAATAATTACTAGTTCATAATATGATTAACTTCTCTTCTACCATTTTTCAAATAATCCTCGCCAGACTATTTTATTTACAATGATTAAACGATGATAATAATAATTCAAAAATTAGCTAACATATGATACAGTTAATTAATTAAAGAATATAAAGATTTTACAATTTAAAATATCTATTGCCAAGCTTTAACTATGAGGTCTTTAAGCAGCACTGAGAACACGGATTATTAACGGTATATTAACAAGTAATTTATACATTTGTGGTGATTCAACGTTTGCATTTGTGATTAAAGTGTGACGTTTCATCTATCATCAATTACTGAATTTTTATGGTCTACGAGTAAGCATAAATCGATATTATATCAACAGAAATATTGCATTTATGTTGGAGCACTGAACTTGCTTATTCACTCAATTGGTAATTACTCTTATACCCATGTCGTCTGCTCATCTTAATAACAAAGACAGGAGTTTTAATGAATTAAATTGTTCGTATTTTTCTCACAATGTGAACACTTTCAAAAATTATATCTGCGTTTTGATGTTCCAGATGCTGGTATCATAAGACCAATTGCACATTGTATATAATATGCACTGCTCTGCCTTAATAATTAGATACTGGGTGTTCCACAAGACTAGACTAGACAATTTTTAATTCGTTTGGATAGTGATGTCACTTCCTGTTTTTTTCGAAATAGCAGCTTCCACGCTGTACAGTTTTAAAACTTTTAAAAATATGTTTTTTAAAATATTTTTGCCTATTGTCTCTTTAAAAAATATATTAATAATATTTCTCTAGAAGTTCTTACTGCTTTTTCAACCACGGATGTATAATGAAGCAATTTTCACTGCTAATAAACATAATTCATTGCAGCACTAATTTTCACCTAGTTTTAACTATTTCTCTTCTCTATCTAGATTCAAGCGTACTAGTATTGGGAGACTGCAGATGTATGTCCTCGAGTGAGAAACGAAGAACTGTTGGAGGCAATAATTACAGTAGGAAATTCATACGTTCACGTCCAATAGGAATAATTAAATGAGTATCTTTCAAAAATGCGTTGATTGTAAAACGAATGAATCCAAATGTTCGTAGTACCTAATTGATGAATTTGTTTAAGGACGCAGATATAATCACTTAATATTTTTCATTTGCATCTCGTAAAGATGTCTTTTTAACTTACTGTCGGAGAAAGAAAGACACAATAAAATAACTGTACCAATTTGTTGAGAAATATTTCACAAGAGAGGTACCGTGCCTTTTATATTTTCCACCAATATTTTTCCACTTCAAAGTTTCACTGATAAATACACACAAAGTGTTTCTTATCATTTTGTAAAGCAATGTCAGCTAAGACACTAATTCATTCTTGGAGACTCTTGTTTGATGCAATTTTAAAAACGAATACTTTTTTCATGAAAAAGATGCATCTAGGGAGAGCAATTATACATATTGAAAGTTTATTATCAAACTTTAATTCACTAGATGAATCCTGCTTGAATTGCATAAGTATAACTCAAAACGTATTAATATTTACTATGTACTAGCACAATTTTATTATTTCTTTCGACACGTTTCCCTTAAATCTTATTACCGATTCATTTTTAAATATTAAATTTGAATTATTAGAAAGTAAATGAAGTAAGTTATGTAATGTGATAAGAATTAAGACTAGATCGAATTATAGAAATAACAGTAGAAAATTTTGAAAGTGTCCATAATTGCATCATTTCTTTTACAATTTTCAAATAAAACTTGCCAAATGAGCTTTCCTGATAATTTCTACTACTCGTTGCTTGCATTCATGTAGCTGTATTCATACAACACGCGTTTCTTTAATATACAAGGCGTTTCTGAGTAGTAATGTGACTCATAAAGATGAATAAATTATTTTGCACGTACCTCTACGCACAAGAACTATTTGAAGGACAATTTAATTACCTCTCCAAACGGCAACTATAGTCGATTTGTTAATTTTGAAAGCAAATGACGTCTAGCATTCGCAAATTATTAATTCATGTGCTATATTGTGTTCTTCTGCCATTCTATTAACCAATATAATGAGCGTTTATCTCTCTTGTTTGGACACTTCTGAACATGAAAAAACAGTTGTCGTAAGACAAGTTGTTGTCTCCTCTGTTGGTACGTTGTAAACGAATCTATCGTTTCTGGCTCGAAAACATACAACTGTCGTCTACCATAGTGCTGTGCGAATGAGTAATATATTGGTAAAAAAACTACTATTTCTATCTTTATTTCTATGATGGTTTGGCATAAATTAGTTTCTAGGCCTAAGCATCGCATAAAAACATAAAACATTTGGCTCCACTTCATCTACTACTATCTTTCTGCCTTCTTCTCATTCTGGGCTGCGTATTAGCAACTTCTTGATGCAGTTGCATTAAAATTCTACGTAACTAAATGCTATCTGGACGGGCCTGTTACGTAATATAGCACTTTCAAATTTTTATAAATAAAATAAATACATAAAACATGCTATATACCAACGTTTCTCAATCATAATCAAGTTAATACATACATTTTTTGTATACCAGCATTTTACATGGCCTTTTCTGTTTGCAAGAAGTGGTTCATAAAAGGGTACGGCACAAATGATGACGTAAGAGAATTAGTATTTTACGACACAAATTAGCTTGAATTACGACTAGTATTGGCATTTTATGGCACGAATGACGGAGTCATCACACATTCAGCCAACTGCAGCGAGAGAATCGTGGGAAGCTAGCGAGGAACCGAACATCCGACCGTTTTCTCGCACAGATGTCACATACCCGAGACCTTGCAAGACAGTTGTTTCACAAGATGGAGTTTGATTCTCTCGTGCATTTATAATGCTGTTGTACAAAAAATAGCGAATGCAACCGGTTTGTTCTGTTACTTCATTGCATTCGTACAAATTTGAAAACTCGCTCTTAACGTCGCTCGTTTTCAAAACATGTACACTCGCAATAAAGATTAACGGTATAAACTAATTGCATAAACAAGTACTACAAAAAACAGAGACATAGCATTTTACAGTAAAGAATTAGAAGTTCAAATTTTGATAGTTATATCAACTTTTATTTTACAAGAAATGAAATCATACATTCTCATAGCAAAACATTAAATGTTACGAAAGTTACATTACAGCTTGCATTAATGCTCTATTGTGGTTTCTAAATCCATTTCGTAAAGTTTATTCCAAGTTTATAGAAATATCAATCAGTATGTTAAGTAAATTACATGCATTTAATACAGAAAGCATTAAATTTCTTAAACAAATAGTAGTCATCAAACGTTCCGAAAAAGTAATGCGACTAGATTGACTTGGTACGGGTTTATAAATAATCAATATTGCCCTGAGGAAGGTCGCAGAGAGACAATCGAAATGTGGGCAACTCTGTCTAGGAGGTGGCGTCTCCCGAAAAATCAAGTACTGTTGATACCAGCTACAGAAGCCTACGCTGAGAACAATAGAGCGGTTGAAATAAACACGTTTGTATAAAAAACGGTAATGTAATATTGAAGTTTTTTCTTATCCCCTGAAATGCGTGTGCAGCTATGTTGTAAACGTCTACGTTGCTACAGCAAATTGAATGGGGGGTTGGGCCGTTGGGCGATATCTGCCCATGAGCAGTACACAGGAACTTGTTGGCCACTAATTAGTATATTTCTCAGAGATGTCCTCATATTTTTCTCCCAAATTCTTAATCAATCTCTAAAGACAGCGCAGCGCATGTGTGAAAGTCAAGCCAGAGCTTTATTTTGAACAATAATACCATTGGGCAGAAGTGGAATTAAACTCTGTCGCACGTATGATTGTAACAGTTCTCTGTTTATGAATGAAAATGGAATTATATGCGAGAAGTTTGGAAGTACCCTGCCGTAGAAGGCCAAAATTTTGAATTCATTTATAGGTTCGGGGCAAAATCTAAGGGAGTGTTTAATATGTTACAGTTTTAGAAAATGTGGAATTTTTTAGACAAAAATTACCAAAGTAAAATTATACCTTACGTAATTTAGTATGTTTTGTGTTTCTTACTCTTTTCAACCAAAATTTGCTCTTCGGTATTTTAATAATGTTTGAGAGATTAACTTAAAACAGATTTTGTTAATGAAACGTAAAATTTAATAAAATATTCTATTATTATGATCTCATTTTTTACGATGTAAGTAATATATAATTTCACATTCATTATGTCCATTTTTAGTATTTCTATAATGAAATAAATGTAGAATTACTTTAATGTGCAATTAAATAAACTATTTGGTGTTTTTACTCATTAATATAAGAAGACAATTCCATGTTTTCATTATTGTTTTTCCTCAAGTATACCACTTGTCAATCATCTTAAAATAAAATAACAATAATGAACATTTCTGTAAAATTGAAAAGCACGCCGAAAAATATTTCTAACATATTGGTTTTGCCCCCAAAGAACTTGCACAAAAGCGGCACCTTTGGAGAAGATAACTGCGCGCGCTTTTGCTTATCCAGTAATACATTGAGATTAGTGGTTTTCTTAACGTATCTTCTAGGCTATGCGGCATGTGTTGTCTAGGCTATCCGGGACGAGCCACGTCACTGACATGATGGCTAACGTTTCGGCCAGCGTATTGTGGCCTGCTTCAGAGCGTACTCGTCTCTGACATGGTAGCTAACGTTTCGGCCAGCGTATTGTGGCCTGCTTCAGAGCGTACTGCGTCTCTGACATGGTGGCTAACGTTTCGGCCAGCGTATTGTGGCCTGCATACTGCTCTGAAGCAGGCCAACTGCTCTACAACAGTACGCTCTGAAGAAGGCCACAATACGCTGGCCGAAACGTTAGCTACCATGTCAGTGACGCGGCTCGTCCAGGATAGCCTAGACAACATAAACACCGGTCGCGGAAGCCTAAGCAAACCATATCCCGCAGGTGCCACGTCTTGCTCCTGGTGGCTTGACGTTTCGACCACCGTATTGTGGCCTTCCTCCTTCTTAACGAGAGGCTTTATAGTGAGGAATCCAAAGTGTTTTACGACCTCAAAATATCTCTACGCCCTTGCTGATATCGCCCGAAACGCTTTTTACGTCTTAGTTGTATTACTTTCCTTCACGGTCGGGTTCTCTCAACTCATAATGGCCCGTTTGGGAGTCTATTTGTTAATAAGGTTCTACACTAAATGCGATGCTAAATCAGGCTGCTAACTTGCAAATCAAGAAAAAAAATACTTGGTCTTTAGAGAGCTTCATAGATGACAGGCTGATTTTAAGAAACATATACATTACATCGCCGGCCCTGTTTTTGATTTTAAGTTCTCAAATTTGACTAGCATTATAATATAAGGAAATCAACACAAAATAAGGCAAAGATTAGGAACGTGTTTGAATGCCCATATTATTGTACAACGATAGAACGTAGGAGAATGTTCCGTAAAATCAATGACTGTTTTAGTTTTAAACTGTTTGGAATTAAAAAAAAGTAAATCTGCGTTAGCATTTAATGTCTTTCTTTAGTGTCATGTAAACCAATTTAAAGGAAATGCAAGCTAATGCTGAGAATGTAGAGATAAACTCATTTAGTAACTTCTTTTGACAATGGAAAAAATACGAGGAAACTCAATTTAATGCTGCGATTGTTTTAAATTTTCTCGCGCACTATATAGGCATTTCACAATTTCATACATTGTTCAATGTAGGTGTTACATTAAATCAGTATGTCAGATTATGCCAAACCAGTTCTGAACTGGCGAAATAGTGAGAGACATGATTGAGAACCGTTGGTCTAATACTTTCATTTTCGACTTTTTCTATGCATCTTTGTTCTCTGTACAATTTTCTTTCTCTTTAGACTTCCCACTGTCGTAGAAGCCGACCTATGCAGTAACTATCTTTTGGCTATATACGTTTATATAAATATACGTACAGTTAATTGTACTGTCCTAGTGTAATTCTTGTATATAATAATTAGATATGTATTTCAGAGTATTACTATGGGTAGAAAGTGATTTACAAATTTTTATTATTGTTATTGTGGTTGTTCTATTTGCTCAGAGTTGCTTTAATGTTTATATTTAAAGTTGGTCATATTGCATGGTGCTCTAGGACGTTATGAACTGTTTATGTTGGTACTAGTGATTGAGTCGAACGTATATCGCTGCCAATAAAAACAAACGAATAATTATGACATAAATTGGAACAATTACTGAAAATGAGTTTCACATTTCATAGTCTAGAAATGCAATAAATGCACTTAACTTTATTTCTCTACATATTGGAAATAGTATAATACGTGTAAAGTAGTCAAACGAGAAAGAGTAGAAGTACCTGCAAAGAAAAATCCAGTGATGTATTGTACGGTGAGAACAGTAATATGATTCTTGATAACAACAAACTGGGGACATGTAAAATATTTCTGTTTACAAGAAAGTTGTCTTGACAAGTATTCACTTTTGAGACTAGAGACTACAAAATATAAACATATTATAAACTGAAAAACAATTTGAACAAATGTGTGTGTGAGCGTGTATTCTAGAGAGTACCGTGTAGTACCGAGTACCTAGTAGTACCGAGTTCTCGTTTCCTGTTGAAAATCCTAGCACAAACAGTAAAGTGTAATAAACTATATTAAAGCTATATTA
The DNA here is from genome assembly GCA_017312745.1 of Gryllus bimaculatus. Taxonomy (NCBI): domain Eukaryota; kingdom Metazoa; phylum Arthropoda; class Insecta; order Orthoptera; family Gryllidae; genus Gryllus; species Gryllus bimaculatus. The sequence continues at coordinate 704,362 of BOPP01000143.1, forward strand.
CTAAACGTGTCCGAAATATATACTATATACGTGTCCGAACTTTTTTTATTTTAAAAATGAAATGTTTCTATTTGACAACAAATTTAAGAAATTTTATGTAAACACGCTTATTATGAATTTCATAGTTTTAAAAATATTTTTATGTTTCCAATTTTCTGTGATAATACATAAATCTTGTATTTTATCTTTCTTGTATTTTATGTGACTATAAATATAGTAATGAGGTCATTAAGTCAATTGTAGCCGTTCGGTTTCATAAACTTCGCCTCAGGCAAGTCTGAAACATCTGCATGTTTCGTACCATCTGCACAAATTTATTTCAATTGTGTATTGCAAATGCTGTTTTCCATTGAAAATGTTGCTAATTAACTGAGTGAACCAGGAATTGGTGAAAATATTATCATAAGCGTTAAGTGTATTTTGTTTTTATTTCCAGCTATACATAACATTGCCAAACCATTGCGAGAGTCTGCGTAAGTCCCTTATTAATTCTGAAGGTATCCGTGCAAGATGAAACGGTGTAAGTCATTGTATTTTGAATTCCAATATTGTTGAAGAGGTGTATTTAATGCTGATTTATTGACCAGAAGCTGTACTCGGACTCACAATGCTAGTAATGAAGTGACCTGTTCAGTATTATCTAAACGACGGGATAGACAAAATTTAGAACACGTTGAAACTGGAATAGTTAGAAAACTAAGTGTTATGAAAACTGCGGTTTGAAACAATTTTAAATACTTTTGGGTTTATTCATTATTTCGTACATGCACCACATTATTCAAATAATAAATTACTTCTTACTCAGTACGTTGTTATCCACTGCAAACTTGTTATTATGATCTAACTTCTAACTGCACTATTTTATCTCATTTTATCCTGACGTCTGTTGAGTGCCAGTAGGGTATTTCATTATTTCGTCAGCAGTGCCATGAAATGCGGTAATCGCAGTGCATATAATCTCAGTAACCACAAGATATCTTTACGTCGGAGACAGTAAGGGGTAAGAAATAGTACCGGTAGCTCATTTACTGGTGCACATAGTTTCTTTAACTCGGTAGAGGATATTTCAAGCTATCCATTTTGCCAAAATCTCTAATACGTGATTCAATTTAGTGTAATGCAAGAGTGTGGGTGTAAGTGGTTAGGTCCCGAACTCAATAAAGCGTTTACAGACTGTTCTTATCTTCCACGCATCATATACATTTATTTACTTTTTTTACCTTGAATAAATAGAAACTATTTTTTCAATAGTTTCGTAAACGATGACGTGTCTTTTCCTACACGAATCAGGGTAAACAGTTCACCCAGAATATTAGGATATTCTCTAGCCTTTGCAATGCGAATACAAGCTCAGCGCATCTCCCAACTTCCAGCGATGAATGATACCTACACACGCAACAGAAAGTGTTGCGTGCAACAGTTGCGTGCGAGGAACATCACGGGAGTCGGGTCGCACTTGCAAGTTGCGTGTTTTCGAATTGCAGATACTGCGAGCGTTACTGCTACATTTGCTTTGGCATGAGGAGCTTGCAGAACGTACCGGAACAGGGGTCGGCAAATACATATTTAGACAGGAACTAGTGAAATTAGTTTCTTTCAAAGCGTTCAAAATTCAATGTTTAGCACTAGTGCTGCAAATGAGACACAATGTTGAAAAGTCAAGTTAAAACTGTGAATGAAAAGAAAGGAAACAAAATACTTCCGTCTGATCAGCTACAACTGCTCTCAATGTATCATGGAGTCCAACGAACTTAGTTTTTATTTGAATTAAAATAAAAAGAAAGTCTGTAGGTCTGATCAAAAAATACACCATGTGGTAACAGAAATTGTATTTTGCTTGCAGGATGGCACAAGTCGGTACATCGGCCTCCTATCGTAAGCTTTCTTACTCGCAAAATAAAATTCTACTTTTCCATCTCGCGTCATAAATAACGTTTTTGTACAGTCTCCGCTGAAATCACATTTTATTTCAAGTTTATAGTCCGAAAATTGGTAGCGTTCAGACAATAATGATTACTTACATAGTTATTAACGTCATTTGTTCCTCATAGAGCAAATAATGAGTTAATAAACCGGTTTTCTTGTAAGAAAAAATCTTATAAAAGAAATACATTTTCTTGGTGTATTAATAACTGGTGAAACACTCGTCTTCTTCATCCTATTGAAAGAGGAAAAAGATAAATTCTCGGTAAAGCACGGTTTTAATAGTGTAATTTTTAATGTAATTATTTCAAAATAAATAAAATACTATAATTTTCTTTCAAGTTACATTACAGCACATTTTTACTACTTCAAAAATGTTTATATTATGCACAGCTACTGGTCTCTGGCGAAATGTATTAGGAACCATTCTGCTCTTAGGGACGGGCGAAAAATAATGATCGAGGTGTATCTACCAACATATTGTTTAAATTCTTTATTTCCCGCATTATTTTTGTAATCATATTCACCAAACTATGCAAGTGCACTGCGACAATCCTGAAAAAGCGCCTGCCAAACTTTTGTATATATTCATTCTCTACATTTTGTGGAATCGTTGTCAGTTACATATCGTTGGATTCACTTTTATTAGTGTATATAGATAAGACACCTTTTTAAACTACACCGTAAATTGTTTCGATTATTCTTAACAGGCCGCGGACTGTAAAATCTTCAACAGACACTGGTAGATAAGAATGGGATTATGTTTCTCTGCTTCGTGACATTGAGACGCTGTAAGAGTAGAGATTAGTAAGTAGGCTATCATCTACTTTAGGAAAATAAACATTGGATGATAAAAAAACAAAACGATAAATTGTTCCTAGGTTTGTCCATGAGGTCTTCGTTTTTTGATCTCGCTATTAGAGTAATAGACAACACGTAAATGGAAGCAAATTACGTCTGTAATTTTGAAGTTTTTACAAACTATGTTCATCACCCAAAAAATTTATCTTCTTTGTTGTACAAAAAAAATTGTCTTTATCCCGCAACAGATGGTAGGTGTAAATGAAAATTGTTTGTTACAGGATATGAAATTTCATACAATTGCATTACTTTGTGTATCAGTTCAGAATTTATGCGTGATATTAGTCTCTTCATATCTATATGAAGAGAAATTCCGTTCCTTAAATTCTATTTGTGTTAATTTTACTTAATGAAATAAATGGACGTGAGTATATCAAGAACAATTTCAAAAAATAATCCAAACAGGAGAAATATCTGCAGTTCTCTCTACTTTCTTGCTGGTGCTTACGCAGTAGAGAGAAAGTTGTGTAATGCTGCACGAAAAAAGCGGAGAATTTTTGGCAGTAAAACTCTGATTACAGTGCCCTGGTAACGAAAAAGTGGATAAATGAAGTTGCTAAATTTAGAAAAAAAATCGTCCAGCTCGTGATGTTGTCAGAATGAAGGTTTTGTAGGTCCTTGATACCGAAAAATCGAATGACGGCAAAACGTTTGTCAGTCCGTCGGTCTGTTAACAACGTAACTACACTGTTCATCCGATTTTTTTGCAAATTTCTTCAATCTTGGAAAATGTGAGTACTTTTTGCGTACTCTTAGGTGAAAGTACGGACGAATATATACGTGCTGTTTCAGTAACCCACTAGTTATGAATTTCAGAAAAAGTGGTATTCCTTACCAAGAAATAGTATTCAGATGCATGTTAAGCAAGAACTAAGTTTTTGGCTGTATAGAATCGTAGAAATATATTTTCTGTTCGGTTTAGAAATGTTCACGCAGTTTTTTGCAATGGTTTGTCAACGTACGTGCAAACTCATTTTCTGCAATTGCCGACGAAGAAAAATTTAGCCTTAACAAAAGACCTTTACCTCCACCAGAACGTATCACTGAGACTACCCGACTGTGCTAATCATTGATACTTCTCTTAAAAACAATTAAATACAACAGGTAGCAGGTTATTACAGCTTCAGCAAGGAAGACCAAGATTGTTTCTGCGGATTGTGAGTAACTGTTTTAAAGGTTTCAAAATAATTGCTTTTGTAAATTCCAGATTCGAATTATGCATAAACTTTTTAATACCACCATACTTATGCATCATTTACTCGCAATGTAAAATAATTTCCCGCAAGTATTGGCAATTCTTCTTTAGTGCTTCTAATTAAATTCATGTTAATCTAAATACATTCATTGTAATAATGTATCACACAAAATCCCTGAAAGATACTTGACGAATGGGAAGTAAAATGTTCTAAGTGTTTGATATGTGAAAGAAATGAATCATGACATTTATTAGTGATGAGTTTGTTTAAAACTTGTTTTCATAGTAGAACTCTCAGATACGTTTTTTAATACACACAATAATTTGTTTATAAGTTAGTTATGTTCTGCATTGCACCAGAAGCAATGAGCTATGACACAATTCAAATTTCCTGTTTTATTTATAGAACGAAATTTCTCTGAAAACGTTTATGTTCGGTCAATTGTATCTCTGGTATACATACAGATTTTTACGAAATTGAGATTTTGAAAACAAATTCCTCGAAACACGTTATTTCACTCTCATTTGTTACTTTTTGTTCAATCCTTTGCATTAGAAAGATATCAAAATCATCGTTAAGAGTAGTTGATGTTTTTAATAAACTTATAAATTAACTTTTCTAGATTCAGAAGATATTGCCAATCCTTGATTTAAAAAATGCACACACGTTACCTCAAGTCTCTTCATATTAATACACGCACTGGAATGACCTAGTAAAATGGCTCTAAATGGCAACTGCTTTTTTTTGTAGAATTTAAAAAGGGTTATCAATAATGAACTTTATGTTTTAAGTTAGTATGGTTACGCAGTTGACAAATTCACACGGAATTTATCGTTTTAGTTCGAAGCACAGTTCATAAAAAATGTCAATTCCACAATCTCAAATGTAAGAAAAAAAATCATTTCATAAACTCTTTCTCTAATACACATTTTCTAATATTTATTGAATTTCTAATATATAAAACTCCAAGAAAACTTCAGTAAAAAAACGTAAATACGGTACATGATCACTCGTTGGTCTAATTGAACAAAACATGTTAAACCTGATATTTAAATTCATAGAAATATAATATATATAGTTTTTATTACGTGTAAACACGTGCTAGTACTTCAGAAGATAAATGAAATGTAAATATATAAACATATTTTTTAAACTTTATTAGAGTGTGGAAATGGCATATTTGTTAGAATTGTAAAATATAAATATTAATTATTTGTCACAAATTTAAACGTTTCCACTCTATTATATTAGTTTCAAGTACTGTGACAGAGAATCTCATACTTAAAAAAGTTTTAAAAGTATATTAACATTTCATTTAAAGAGGAAAAAGTTATTTTTAACATTTGATTTGAAGGACCTGGCGTGAGTCAGCCTTCGCTATTGTAAAATGAGGATAGACATCATACGTGGTTTTCATCTAATTTAATCATAAATGAAAATTATTACTGTAAAATACTATTTTTACTGGACAAGTTAACTGACTTAATAGAACAAGAACTAGTTTTTGAGAAAAACTTTTCAAGACATAAAGACCATTTGCAATAACCCTAAAAGATAACTGAATGACGACTACAGTTTTAGTATTCTTTTGCATAAGAATCTTCGAAAATTAAAATTTGAATCTTGTGCATTTTGATTAAATATGCATTTCTTACTAAGATACTGAAACTTTTTGTAACACTATTACCATCTCTATTTTTATTGTTGCTTTGAGATCACCATAATTTGTAATAAAGCATCTTAAAGTGAATGTTAAAATAATATAAACATTAACTTATTTCTAAACATAGATACTTTACTTTGTATGGCGTCAGATATAAGGAACTGTGTATGACACACTCGTATATGACAGATTAGATAGGTCTTAAGTTGTTCTTGTGGAAGTGACATCACTTATCGATCCGAATTAAATCGACAACAACACGTACAAAAGACAATAGACGACCAAAGTGGTGACCTCCTTATACAAAGTCTCTTTCTGTTGCAGTAAACGGTCCAATGATATTGTGATCTTTACATTCCATGATAATTAACAAAAATTGAAAAAGAATTCTCGAACACGAAAATGTTGAAATAAGTCCCGTTTTGCGTTCAGTTTTAAGATGTATTTTATTTACACGGGTTTTTTAATAAAAAGTAATATAAAATAATGTTCCCCAACTGTTAATGAAAATACATTTATGAGGAGAATAATAAAATAAATACAGATAATTGTAGAGTATTATCTTTGCCTTCAACATTTTTTCTTTCACTACTTGATATGTGCATAATAAAAAGCAAAAAATAAGAAAACTGTACGCCAAAGCACCACATATAAAGTTCTCAAAAGATAATTTTTATATGCCCCCCTACAACAATCAAAATTGTCAAAATTAATTACTTTTACTGGTTTGATTATGACAGTTGCTAAATGTGTATAGAACGCTGACATAACATATCACGGTGACGCTGTGTTAATTTTCAACAATTTAAAAGATCAGTCACAAGTAGAATGAATTTGATTCAGAGCAATCCAAATTCCATATTACGAATATCAATGATATCGCTCGGGTTTTGGAACCTCAATCGTTTACTGTAGCAGAAGAGAAGGGTTTCAGCCGGTCTACCACCAGATGGCAGCATATTCACGTTTGAGAAAAGGTAGATATTTTTTATTGTTTCTTTGTTGGTTGTCTTTCATGTACGTTCGTATACGCTTCTTGGCACGTCTAAATAGAGAATTGAAAGTGAATGTTATTGCATGTTTACTGCATGAACTCATCTCTATGCACGTGGCCTCTCTACATCTTTCTTGCTTGTGACATTGTTGATGACCATACCTGTGTATATATTACAACGTATTCAAAGATTTGTGCGAAAATTTCCGAATAGTTGGAATACAAACCATTCATACATTCATTTGGGTGGGGATATCATTCTCATCTGGTTTGCCCTCCAAGTCACTAGCCCGATTTGATTACCTTTGTGAATGTTTTGTGTCTGAAATGTTTACTTCCTTATAATCCCTTCCATGGTGCTATGAGCTTTACGTATGTATGTCAACCCTTTTCCAACCCAAGCGAGAACCCCTGCTTTCACGGATAGTTTTCTTAAAATGTGAAAAATATTACTATTTTGATTACTATCTTGTACCTTCTGGCTGGATTTGTTATTGTTTTTAACTTCCTTTCCTCGGCCAAAATTAAGGTTTTCGACAGTTTGCGATTTGCTTGTGAAATTTAGCTTCTGGCAAAAAATTGCTTTGGGTTATTCAATATTAATCTATCGTAAGGTTTCAAAAACAATTTGTTTGAAGTATCTACCCATTTACTTTTCGCTCTCGAATGGCATTTCGCTTACTTTGATGCAAATTTCAAAATTTTAAATTAAAAAAACTGACTAAAATGTTCATTTGAAACTGGTGTGGTCTTTAGATTCGCATCACTTAAGCTGGCTTTTGTTACAACAATTTGTTTTTTATGCAAAATATACATTTTAAAAACTCTTGTGTATTTAGAAACTGCATAATTTGTGCATCCGGACAGCAAACATTTTTGCATTTTCTACAAAGCTGTAATGGCCATCTTTCATCAGCATAACTGCATACATGAGTAGTTTTTGGAATACTTTCAAACTATTTATCTTCTGCCTTCTGAAAATTTTATTTTTTTAGTTAACTCTTGCATGCTTCTATTTCTCTTATCCGGTGTATTTGTAAAAAAAATATTATTCTAAACTGTTTTTATTAGGTACAATTTTTTACACTATTTTCAATTTGGAAAAACAATAATTCATACGTAGCTACTACGCAGATGATTTTTGTTCTAAACACATGAAACCAGCATTCAATATATTTAACGAGTTAAACGCAAACCATAATTTTTTAACACTGCTTGTGCTGTCCTTGTCCAAAATATAACTTTCTCGATTTATATTTTTTGTAAAGATACTCGAGTCAGATATTTTGGAAAGGCACCGAATAATTTAATATATTCTAAATGAAGATAAAACGCCACAAAAGAACTTTAAATGATAAAAAACGTAATTTTCACACACAAACAAGCGACGGTATAAATGTTATTCACTCTTTACCCTGACTCTAATCTAATGATTTTCTCTTTTGTGTTATTTTCCTTTTGTAAGCTGTGGAAATGGCCTCTATGACCTACTCTGGAATGTTCCTAGTGAACTGTAACTCTTGAAAAAGAAAACCCAGAGCCTTACAAACAAAATCGTGTAATTTCCCCACAGAGCCAGGTCTTTTGGACCTCTGCAGGCACCTCCTCCATCCGGTAATCCCGTTCAACAGAGCTTGCAAACCTCCATATTGATGTTCACCCATTGTGGTCTGATGAGATGCAGTCTATTGGAGTGTTTGGACAATGTGTTTATGTTGGTGTTCTTACTCCGAGCATTTGGTACAGAGTTATCCAACAGGGAGGAGGAAGTGAATAAAATGCTGCTAACAAAATCACTTGATTTATGACGTCAAATAGGAAATTCAAATTCGTATAACGTGAATTCGAAATTAATTTTACTTTAATTGATTCAGAAGAAAATTATGAAAATTTACGCGAAATGTATTTAATTTCTTCCCTTCTCTTTATCATTATCAAATGTTTTGACATTTGATATTTTTTCGAAAACCTGCTGTGTTATAATAAGTTTGTAAAATTTAGGAAGAAAAATAAGAAAAATACTTTTTTACTTACATTTTCGTAGGAATTATGTTTCACCACAAAAATGAGTATAGTTGTTCTAAGAAATTTCCAGAAATTTATTATTATATTATATTTACGTTCACATGTATAATTTTTGTCGATTTGTGAAAATTAAGTGTTGAATGTTACGAATTAATAATTCTTATTGGTAAATTTCATAACTTTGAGCGAGTTGTGTGGTTCCTACTCATTTTTTAAAATAGATATAATTAATTTTTTATCCTAAATGTTTCTAAATCGCTTGCTGTGTTTACGTGCTCATACACCTGTTAGTGGCTGTGCGCTCTAAGTATTAATTTAAAAAGAAACTAATTTTATAACCAATATTTAAGGCAATTAATCACCTTATTGATATACCGGACTCACAGCTAATGACGCACGTTTCTAGTACACGAGAACTACTTAACAATATTGTATTTATAATGTTTTATATTCAAACCCGTTTCTATACATTTAAAACAGCTCTTTGATATTTTATCCCAGCAGAACTTTACTTCAAGCATACAAATATCTATATATCGTCATAAATATTTTCTTTGAACTTACAATAATTTTAAGTTTTAGTACTTCAGTCAACATAGTGAACAAGTGCTTCTAAATATCATATTAATCTCTATTAATAGTAGTATCAATAATCTTATATTTTGTCATTATTATCGATTGGCTTTGGACAATGTAAATATTATCATTACATAAATTTCCTGGAAATATAATTTCTGTATAAAATTACTGTTAGTTGTTAGTACAGAAAATCAGAGCGTATTTCAAAACAGTCTACACCCCTCTCTTAGATCACTCTGTACCCGCATTTCATTCAAAATAACCACTTTTTCTCTTTCTGTCTGTCTAATCTGTCCTATGAAGTTCTGTTATATACGCCTGCTGCACGCCAGTCCTGCTGCGCTGTTGCCAGATATGGCTACTATTGTTGCCATGTGCTTGGATCTGTGTTTTTTTGTGTCAGATGTTGTTGATTGGTTGACTGTGGTTGATTGTTGTTGGATCAACGCGGTACCATGCCTTTGTACTCGCGCACGGAACAGATATTTGACATGATGCATTTTGGATGCTGGAGAGAGTCGGAATCTGATGAAGAGGCAGCTCTTGGATGTCGTTGACATGCAGCTCGATGCACGATTCAAGAAATAGATGATGATGATGATGATGATGATGATGGTGATGGTGATTGCGTAGATGATGATAATGAGTGTGTAGGCAAGTGTCGAGTCCCAGTGTAGGCGAGCAAGGAGGCTTACGTCTTCTCATGATCTCGCTTTCGCTAGGGAGACGATCAATCTGGTGGTGTACCATTGTCTTCCACTGGATAGATAATGATTGAAGGTGATTATGGGGAATGAATGCTGGTGAGAGATTCATGATTACGAATGTGCGCTGAAGGTTTAGATTATTACGTATTGCTTTGAGATAGCAACCCACAGCACGGAAGTTACCCACTGCAATACGTTAAAAACACCAATTCCTTACTACAACTGTTGACGCTATTGGTCATAGGTCCTATCATCTACGCTATTCATTGATGTATAGGTAACATTCAACACTGGTGCTACTGAAATAGGACAGTCAAATGTCAAATGATTTGTGTGAAAAAGTCTCGTTTGTATCCGTCCTTTATAATAAGGATATAATGCTACGTTTAATCGTCCAGAAACAAAGCAAGCAAACATCTTAGGTGTTTCTATATACGTGAATGGAAAGTGAACAGCAGAAACTAAACGAACCACAGATCATAGACCCACAAAAACTTAATAATAATACTCAATTCTCAATTTTTTATATTTATGTTGGAAAAAAATTGAAGTACAATTTTAGTATATTATATATACATATTTAGAATTCCGCTACAGTCTATTTTTGAGATAAAGCCCTGTAAGCCTGTTAAATTTCACACACCCATTTACAATACTTTGAGAAAAAATCACCTAATTTCTTTTGAAGAGTAACAAACCTCGAAGTGTCTCTAGGGGGACATTCTCTTTAGGAATGACATTCTCTTTAGGTTACGAATACCCTTCCTCTCAGTGCAATGCCGGACTTACAAAAATGCTTCTTAACGTAGGTTCGCGATTCATGTATGCGCAAAATCCCTAATTACACCTTTAACCAATAAAGGGTTGTGAATTAGTCCGCCCATTGCTATAGTGTGAAAATGTACACACAAATTTTTATTGCCCACAATTTAAAAAAAAAGGTAACCGGGAGTAAAGTAATTTTTCTCGAGAATCGTCACACAGATTTTATTGTTTTCGAAAATTAATAAAAGAACATTGATTATCAATATAAGTCCGATTCTTGCTGCAATATATTCAAATATTGAAGAACAATACACAAATTTTGTGTAATAATGTGTTCAATATGTGCACTCTGCGAATTGCTTTTTACTAAAGTGATTTTGCTTGATGAAGCTTCTGAATACCTGAATCGTACAGTCTATTAAATTGGAGACATAGAGTAAATTACGAATAAATTGTTTGATGACGGTCGCATTTACTCAATTACGTTTTGCAAAGGCAGTGACTCATTTTCAAACCCATCAATTACTTATTAAATTATGAAAGATGGGAATAATATACGAGTAGATAACGAATGTTATCCAATTTTACATAATGATTGCATAAAAATTGGGAAGAGATTTGATATACTCTTTTTCCACGTAAAACATAACGTTACAAATGTGTAATTCTGCAAGAAACTCCACTAAACACTAGTTAAGGTCAGATTACATTCGTAAAATTTGCTCATAATGGTGTTTGTTGATAGATTGAGTTCTGTGAAACATTTTCGTGTAAATGTTTCGATAATGAACCAAAGCCGGGCATAAATAACAGCTGCCTAACATCTAATAGTTGCCTGTCGGAATCCGCATTCTCTCCCAGCAAACGTCAAACTGTCGAGACCTGCACGTCGTGAAGAAAAGCTATTCAGTTATTTAGTTACAACCGGCTTGTGAGAAATAGGGAGCCAGGAAAGGATGTTTTGAGTTTTTCAAGGCGAAAATAAATTAATAGCTGGATAAAACAAAACTGTTTCATAATTAATATTCTAGTAACTTTTTATTTATGATTTTTTTTCAAAATTTAACGTATGAGCTCTCGATTCATATATTTTAATTAAGTAAAGATTGCCGGTGAAACATAACGAAAAGTGTTCTTAAAGCACGAACAATCGTATATATATATTTCTTCCCTTTCACTGTGTACCTCTCATTTTATTTTTTAAACATTTTTTTTATAACTGCCACATCCTATAGCACACCCATTTCATGCATACACACATCCCCAATTAACTTCTAAGTGTTGTGCACAATTCTTTCCATTGCCAAAACTTTCCTACTCTCGGTGTTGGATGTTGTTAGAATCCTGCATTTTCGGTGTTGTGATGATCTGCCTTGCAATTAGATTGTGTATTTCCCGAACCCTCTTAAACGCCCCAGTTTTTTAACTTTTTAAAATGGAATCCCCTTTTAGAATTAAGTACAAGCACTTTTTGGGTATCAGTAGAATAGTAACATTTGATGATATCTTGAGGTAGATATCTACTAACTTTTCTTAGTAAATGCCTTAAAAAATAATAATATTAATAATAAAAAATAACAAAAATAGGTTGTAGATATGAAATTGGGTAGTGATAATGTTAATTGCGCAATTGTATGCGAATGTGTGTCAAGAGAGGAAAATTTCTTTTTAGCTCTCCCGAAGGACTACGCCTCCTAATGTGTCCGAACAACAATAACAACAACTTAAATAACATTCCTTTTTCTCATAATATCTTCGTCATATTCCTTTTTTTTCAATTACAGTAATAATATTTTAATGAATATTTAGGTTCGACCTCGTACCGTACGTTGTGACTACGTATCAATTTATTTTCCACGCATAGTTCTCAATTTGTTTTAGTGATCGCCATTGCAATTTAAGATAATATTCATTGACAAAAACTGCAATTTTAATACATGCAATTAAAGTATTTTATGTACTTTTCTTGGTCAATTCTGAAGAAAACAGAACAAATAACTTATACACTTGAACAGTGTATCTAATGTAAGAAATACCAGAACATGACGAGGGAAGTGTTCTAAAATTAATTAAAACAGTGCATTTTTGGTCATTATGGAATTCGCTGAGTACTTGCTTTACATACTTTATTGTAATGTAATGCCTTTGATTGCAAATAGTGGAAATGCGTTGCATAACTCTGAATAAGTCAAAAGAATTTCAAAATCTCATTAGTTTCTTGATATAAAAATATTTCTTAAAGATTCCAAACCTTAAATATTTTCAAATCGGTAATATTCCATAATGTTCCGTTATGTAAATGCTTTTTCCTTCTCTTAGGCATCCTTCACGGATACCTATTAATACATTGTACATAATGACGTAATTGGTACCCTCTGCACCTATTGCACAAAAATCCCCATAATGCACCAGTGATTGGTGATATCCCTAGTTTTATAGTTGTAATTTTAGCTTTCCCTGTGGCGTATAAGTCGTATTTCTTCTGTGTTATGCAGTCACATATAAACTTTGTTCATAAATATTAAAAGCTTATCATGTAAATATTTATCGGTATTCACTTAAGTATCATCACTGAAAACTACAATTTTATACAGCAAAATGTGTTCTTTAAGTCGGGTAGCATTAGAAGCAGAGAAATGCGTTATACAGAGAGAGGAAAGTTTGTTACCCGTAATTCTTCCAACAGTAAAATAAATTTGTTAATTAATTAGTCATGTAGTTGAAATCACACTCACGAAATTGAGATAAATATATTATATAAATTTATATAATAAATATAAATCTTCTGATATGAGATATTTTAGTAGGTGTAATTTCAGTTAGAGCGAGAACAATTCAGTACATATTATTTTGTAATGTGAATAAAAACGTCAGATCATGTATATTAAAAATGTACATGATTAACTCTCAATTTACGTTACCATACGTTAATTACAATTGTCTAGTTTTCTCATTGGGTGATCCAGAAAGGTGAATAATGAAGATATTATTATTATTCTTATCTAAACAAAATTTCTAATAAGATTTTATTGATATATATTATAAAAGTTATCTTTGGTTAGAATCTTACAATTAAATTTCATAAAATTATTATTCTAATTGAATAATATGAAAAAAGTATATATCATAGATTTTTCCTGATACTAAAACGAAAAATATTAGGAAATTGAGTCATCAAATAGTTTGAGTAATGTATAATCTATAACGCAACTGGTAGTAGAAAACTGTTCCATAATAGTAGAATAATTTTAAAATTATAGAACATCAAATACGCTCATGCCTATGTTTCAACTTTGACCGCATTATGATTTCGTTACTGAAAAAATACAACAAGGACTAAGACATTTGATCAACGGATACATTATGGAATTTCCAATCAAATGTTAGAGATATTAAATATAAAATTAATCTTTGGTTAGAATCTTACATTTTAATTTCATAAAATGTTTCGTTCTAACTGTATATTAAAAAAATGTCATATATTTCGTCAGATAGTTTAACTAAAAATATTTAAACACACAGTCAATGAACAATTAAGTCATCTACAATCTACATTGCAGTAAGTAATATCAACAATTTTCAATAAAAATTTAAAAATCCGAATATTTGAGAACATGAAGTGCGTATCTGCCAATTTTTCAATTTTGAGCATACGAAATTTCGTTAATTTCGACAGATAGTAAATACTATACTTCGATTAAAACATGATGTCCCTTGACATATCATCAGCTGTGACGCTGACAGATTCACAGCTGACGAAATGTGAACCTACTTAATGATTTAATTGAAGTATAAGCCATTTGATCAAAAATCAAGGGACACATTATGGTATGCCAGTACGGAGGGAGAAGACAAAGAGAAGTATTCTTGCGAAGCGACAGTGGCGCGGCCATCGCGGCGGCGGCCAAAAACGGAACTACGCGGGACGCGTGCCTATAATGTCTATTCTCAGCATTTTTCTTGATTTTTTTGGAAAAAAATCACGAAAGTTATAAAAAGAAATGCTATGTTAACATTTCATTAATTGTAATCTCCATGTTGTTATGAAAATCAACGATGTAACATGACACATCCCAGTGGCTCATTAGAAGTAGGTTTTAACATGCGCGTTGTAAATATATTATTTAACTGTAGCTATTGCACTTACTGTAGAATAGAATATTATTGATTCGCACAAAAATCTTTTAGGTCCCCGAGCCACTTTTGTTGAAACAAAATCAAGTTATTGGCCAACCAGAATAATGCGTTCCCGCGTGGTTTTTCACTTTCTCGAGAACCTCACTCAGAGATTCGATCACATTTCCATAACGCGTACCTTTCCATTCTCCTATTTTCTGTGTACTATTCCTACACACTAATATTATACCTCCGTACAGAATATACCAACAAATACTTTTGGCTTTAAATCATTTTGTTTCACATAAACCGATTCGCCCAAAACTGATCCTTCAAAATTTGCGTATTTTTGTAACTACGACTTTCACTTCCTAAAAAATACCAAATATAACTAACGGGAATATTATACAAGAAGTGTTCTCTTCCGACATTTTAATTATTAACTGTACAGTATCACTACAACTATAAGCTGACATTTCTGTCCCATTTATTGGCCCGGATTCTCCTGCCAGAATCCTATACGACAAGAATCGATGATTTGGATCCAATTAAATCGTTCTCAAAAAACAAAATTAGGGTTCCCTTCTACGATAACCAGTTCCGTTGATTCGACTTTTTCAGAACTACAGCATTGATTTGTGTGATCCGAATCTTTCGAACCATTACACTGAAAAATCGATTGACGAGAAAGTTATTCCAATGAAAATGTTCATAAAACACGAAAAAAACGGATTTGATTCCCTCAGAATCGATTCAATTGATTCGTTCATTTTAGAACCGTGCCATTGATTCGTTCATCTGGGAATCGATTCTTTTGAGCCATATCACTGAAAAACGGGTTTCGTTGCCCGCAACCAACCTGTGCTTCTCCCAACCATCGACTTCGCTACTACTACTGCTGCTGGTGCCGCCGCCGCGAACGGATCGCGCGCGCCAGCGAACGAATCCCGGAGGAGGACCGCCCGCGCGACGCCGCTCGCGAGGGGAACGGGCACGCGTGCCGTTGCTGGGCTTCGGCAGCCAATCAGCGCTGCGTCTGGGCCACGGATGAGCAAGCTAGACCGCCACTGCGAGTACGGTGCTGCCAAGAACAACTACTCTCCCGCGAACGATGTGTCTCGCCCTCTCTCGACGAATCCGATTCCACACTTAAGTCACACACGCCTAACTTAACACTGCCGCCAAAGTCAGTACGGTGCCGCCAAGAACGACTCTTTTGGAGAGTTCGTTCCTTGCCTAAACGCGAGCTAAGTTTATACAACACCGTTTTTTCGAGTAGGTTGCCGCTAAGGACAACTAGCCGTGAACGACTCTTTCGAGGATGATCCTACCAATGCGCGAGCTAAATTTATACCGTCGTCTCTGCAAGTCGGTTGTCATTCTTTCATTACGGCGTGCAGAACGTGTCGTTTTTTGAGAGGGCTCGAACTTCAATGTTAATTAAGACGCATCGTAAACGTTTCTATCTAATTTGTTGTATCATCATACCGTCGATTCCGGTTATTTTCACATCGAGCAGATGAATCGAAATAATTGCATTCCCTTGGTTTACGTATTCAATAGAACTTTTCATTTTTGCACAACATTACTATTCTGAATTTTACCAATTATTGAAGTCGGAGTGTATCCACAAACTTGTCTAGAAATAATGAACGCATTCAAAATAATTAAAAACAAGCATTTACGAGTCATTAATAAAAGTTCGTTGGAAACAAATTTTCTCAATTTAATATTTTGAGCCCATAGCATGCAGTTTTTGACCATTTGTAAAACAAAGCACCTCTGGAATCGACTGTGATGGTTTAATTTTCTTTAGGTCCGTAGCCACGAGCATAAAATTGTTAACGTCATTTCTAAATGGAAAGTTACTCTTAAATAGAAGCACAGAATATTCAGTAAAGGAATATAACATCAGGATTATGAAACGCAATATTACGATTCTGAGAGGTACGTTTAATACAGCCCTCTAATGATAGTTTCTCCTTTTACCAACCTAGAATTTATTTTAAACTGGAGTTTTTTTTCCTTGCACTTTCCTGACCAGTTAGTAGGTCTTTCGTTATCACCTTGCGTATGTATCACATAAGGTTTTATCCACGAAAAGGAATCCTTAATATAGAAATCTATACAAAAACTTTCCTTAAACAATACAAACGGCAGGCTCTTAAAACAACCAAAAAGAATCCTATGATTTTACTCCGCTGTAGACCCCTTTCACAAATGCCTTCATTCTGTTTCGAAAAAAATCATTTCTAACAACACTACATAATAATCCTGGTATAGCCTAAACCTTCTCTCCCTCAGGTATTCCAACGTTAACCCATCCTTCGGCATGATTTGTGAAGTAATTACAAGTTATGTCACTTATAGTACGTCCGTATCATTGCTTTTGAGTGATAATCTTCTTCACTGAACTACTTGTATTTAAATGAATTAATTTATAATTATTTTATCAAGGCATAGTGTCTTCGAAGTATTATCATTTCTATCTCATTAATTAATCTCTTTGAGAGTATGATTCAGGTTTGATATCTGTTTCATACTGATAGCTATGAATAGCACAAATCTTCAATGTTGTTGAAGAAATAAAGCGAAAACCGAAATTAAAACATGAACAATAATCAATATCCAAATTTGTACTATTTTCTAGAGTTTCTTTCAACCTGACAATTGATCCACTTAAGCGGTAAGACACCGCTTGTGACACGTAGTGCTATGATGGTTTTTTACAGTCTATGAGAATAAAAATAGCAATATCAATAATTATTACGAAAATACATCACCTTCTATGAGAGATAAAAGAATTCCTTTCATGAAAACACGTTGCTTTGAAAAACAAAACCTGTTTGGGAAAACAAATCATGTCCGTTTTCTTTAATCCACTCTCTCACTTTCTTTATTCCGAAATCCCAATATTATTTCCTCTTCTGTGCAGTGAGAGCTTTTCGAAACAGACTTCAAATTCCTTACGTGATGAATACCTCACTTACCCTCCATATGCACGCACGACTATTGCATTCTACTCGATTATAAAAAACGAAAACGAGTACCAGATCCGTTCATAAAAACCAGTCCAAACGACTCCTTCATGTGGACGAAACACGAATACCCGTTCATACGAAACAGCGTGTGAGACCAGTTTGCTTGAACGAATCATGTGAACTCGCTCTTCAGGTCGTCATTCCCTTTTCCGTTCCTCTCAGTTAGGATCCATATTTTTTTTGCGTGACCCGTTCCACGTTTAGTTTCCACGTCCCGTTGCGATGCACGTACATACCTTATACACACACGTACAAAAGAAAACTACTAAAGCTGCCAGTGAAAATGAATCCGACAGATACGTTCAATTGAACGAGACGCTGAGACAAGTTCATTTGAACGCTTTCCTGAGACCAGTTCATATGAACAAACTTCGTACATGAATGAGCTTGCAAGACCCGTTCACGTGAACAAGTTATATGATGCATTGATGTGAACGCAAGAAACGTTCACCTTAATGGTTCATTAAACCCGTGCTTAC
>BOPP01000143.1:722967-797942 GCA_017312745.1 Gryllus bimaculatus
CCCCCCCCACAAAAAAACAAGAAAAACGAATAGAAATGAAATGTAACATGTGTAGGAAATGGAAAAAGGAAAAGGCAGGGTAGGGCAGCCAAGGGACGCGATCGGGAGCCGGACGGGGGCTCGCGGATGTTGCAGGGGATCGGCAGCCTGTTCAGTGCGCTCAAGGTGGTGCGCCTGCTGCGGCTGGGGCGCGTGGTTCGGAAGCTCGACCGGTACCTTGAGTACGGCGCGGCCATGTTGATCCTGCTGCTATGCTTCTACATGCTCGTGGCGCACTGGTTGGCGTGCATCTGGTACTCGATAGGCCGCAGCGACGCCGACAACGGCGTGCAGTACTCGTGGCTGTGGAAGCTTGCAAACGTGACTCAGACCCCGTACGCGTACGTGTGGAGCAACGACAGCGCTGCGCCCGAGCTCGTCCACGGGCCGTCGCGCAAGACCATGTACGTGACGGCGCTCTACTTCACCATGACCTGCATGACGAGTGTCGGCTTCGGCAACGTCGCCGCCGAGACCGACAACGAGAAGATCTTCACCATCTGCATGATGATCATCGCAGGTGAGGGTGATGCTTGTGGTTTTTTGGTTATGTCGTTCATCCTCTCTTTCTCTCTCTCTCTCTTTCCTTTGAACACTGGTTCCTAAATGAGTTTTCAACCTATGTGTCGTTTGCGAGTGAACGAATCTGGAGACTCGTTCTCAAGATTCGTTTTACAGTGAACGACTCCGGAGATTCGCTCCCCTGATTCGTTTCTAAGTGAATGACTCCTGAGATTCGTTCTAAGGATTCGTTTGAGTGAACGACTCCGGAGATTTGTTCTCAGGATTCGTTCGCGAGTAGACAAATCTGGAGATTCGTTCTCGGAATTCGTTTGCGAGTGAACGAATCTATAGCTTCGGTGCCTTTTGCTGTGTCGTTTTTTCCTGTTTGTCCTGCTACGCCCATTCCAGTCCTGATATAGCCCTCTGACGCTCGCTAATGAAGCAATCTTGTGGCTCGTTCAGGTGTTTTCTTGGCAAGTGAAAGAATCCTGATATCCGCCATCCGCTTGTTTGCTCTCTCCTTCTCTGCGAATGATTCATTCGAATTCTCATTGTAAGTCGACTGGTTCGTTGATTGTTGTTCTTCTCTTTGATTTTGTGATTTCCCTCTTTATTTTCTTCATCAATTTTTTTAACTAATTGTATCCATTTCGTTCACAATTGAAGTTTCATTCATTTTTTGCTTCATTCATTATTCTAACATTCATCTACTAAATTTAGCACAATTTATTTCGTGATTTGTTTTCTGTAAACAAATCTAGTTATTCAATCTTATTTCATCAGTAAAATTCAGATTGCCTATTAAAAGAATTTCGTGTGCAAAAGTTTGTTTTATTAAAGACTGAAATATGGCGGTCGTATTTCGTAAAAGATATCCACAAGAATGAACAATTTAAATAAAACTGCGCTCATTGCTGAGCGAATCGTGTTATTTTTTCATTACATTTTCACTACACAAAAACAACTTGATATCTCTAATTTCTTTATCTATTGTCAGAGTTTAGGGATTTTTTATTCACGTTTTCTATTCTTCACTTCATGACTGATATGTTGTTCTATTTTGATCCCTTTGGTAGCTAACACTCAAATATTAATTTTTATAAAAATGTTCTCTTTTAATAAATAATTTATTTTGATTGTAATTCTTTTTGTTAATCTTTGAGGTGAATATAACAGTTTCTCTGACTATATTGATTTTTTAACATAACTTTCAATTATTCATTGAATCAACGCAAAATTTTCTAATCAATCAGAGACACAATAAAACTAAATAGAATACATTTTCAGTATGCAAATGATACCTGGAGCTAATTAACACTTTCTGGATCAGATTCAGCTTGATTACTTAATTTAATTATGTTTCTAACCCATTGCAAATTGTAGTTTCATTGTATTTTTCCAACTCATTGTGATTATCGTAAAATTGTAAGACTTTTTTCCACGTTCTTTGCCTTCTGTCTTTGTTCCTTGATCGTCACTCTAAGAAAAGTCAATCGATAATAAAATTTAGTCGTACAGTAATGTCACTATATCTCGTTCTCAATTTCTCTCTTTTTTTCTCGCTCTCTCTATCTCTGTTTATCCTTCTTAATGATTTTTACGTTGCTTGGTGCTGGAAGATTCAGCCGTGATATTGTTTAGAATTCGCTGTTATTTCTTTAAAAAAGTGTCAGAATACTAACCTCATTTTCCCTGCCCACTATATTCCTTCTTATTTCCACTTTATATTCACAAAAAAGAAAGAAGAATCCCTTCCTTGTGTGGCAAAAAATGTTTATCACATAGTGTTTTGTCGTCCATGGTCGTTAATCGTGTGTACACTTTGTGCCATGTGTGTTCACCGTTTGTATGCTTAACCTGTTGATGACTATCTGTCGCCAGTTGTCACCCTGCTATCTAGAATCCCTCGCATGATTATGTTGTGGATTTTGATCACTATGTTGAGCAGATCCGAAACAGTAGAAACGTGTTCTATTTGTGTTTTCATCAGCCCCGTTCTTGTGACATCCCTTTTTCTTGTGGAGAAAAAGCTCGAAATGTATTATGTATTTAGACACCCGTGCGGAGTTACAAGATCACCAAAGGTGAGATTCGTGTACTTAACGTGTGTAACTTCTCTCCACGTGTGTGTTGAATGTTGTTCTCACCCTCATATCATTTGGTGTGTGTTAGTGTGTCTGTCACTTCTACTCTCAACCCCCTCAGATCTCTCGATCCTACTCTTTTTTTCCGTTTTGAAACTTTTTTTTAATAAACTGCTCTGGTCACCAATTTTACAAATCAGGCATGTCAGCGAAAGGTGAGATAGCATAGGTTCGCATAGCAAAAAAAAGATATTTCTCTTTCTTTTACGTTTCCTCTAATTTTCCTTCCCGACAACCACATCTATCGTAGAGTAACTTAAACTGCGCGTAGGGCCACAGAAAAAGAAAGTTCGTGTTTCGTGGGATTTGTGTTTCGTGAAATAATAAGCTAGGGTTGGGGTTTTCTGCTTCTGAGTTTCGCAATAATCTCCTTCTGTTGTTTAGCGTTTTACTACTGAATTGTTGAAAGAAAGTTGTTAACATAGAAAAATGAATGAGTTCGATTATTCAATTGCGTTTTCTCAACTAAAAAGCAAAATATGCATATTTCTGAATAATTACCATATTTTACTACTTATTTTCTTGTAGTATGGGTTTATTTTATTCATTATTCGATAAATATTTTCTTAAATTCCAAACCAATATGTTCGTTATTAAATGATTAAGATGCAATACACCCATAATTTCCTTAATTAATGTAGTCACTCTTTCATACGCACTAGCGTGTTCACACAGTGAAGCACTTTAGTTGTTGGTTGTCACAGACATTTTTGTGTGTCCCTTTACACTCATGTGTGCAACACCCACACTCGTGCTTAATACTCGTAATGACAGTATATGATGACTCTTCGTAAAAAGGATCGGTGTACATACTGTAATACGTATGGTGTAATAAATGGATGGTAAATATGTTTCCCATGTAAATTCTGCATCGTCTACTTTTTAGCACTCAACTAAAGCACTCCATGATTCCAGAAAAAAGTATTCAATATTACGTTTATTAAAAATAAAGACAAACATTTAGAGACAAAGCAATATCGACATTTCTGTTTTATTCTGGATACGATTGTTTTGCTACTATTTTCTTACAATTTCATTAACCGGAATTGATGATGGTGGAATAAAATTTTAAAAGAATACTGTTACGTAAAAGAATTAAAATGCAAATTACTTCTGAAAACTAAACAAATCCATTGCAGTCATGTCAAGATTAATGTTCTCATAATTCGGTAGTTAGCGTTGAATATTGGGGAGAATATTGTGAGGTCTCAGGAACAAAAAACTCCACCATTATGTTTATTATTCCTTTAAAAACGTATACTTCGAAATCCGGACACACTTTTTCTTTGGCCCCGTGTTTTCAAAATTTGAGGGGAAAAGGGGGGTTCAAAAAAAAGCTACAAAGAAGTTGGAAGAGCAACAAGAAATGCATGATCATCATAGCAGGAAGGTGAGAAAGACAAAACAAATGACTGTTTGGTCCTCCTCCTGGTTCGGTCGCTAAAAATATAAAAACTCTTGTGTTTCTCTTTATCTTTTCTTGTGTTTTTCGCGTTTCTTCGATGAGATCGTGCTCCAAAAATCATCAGAGGGATTGGGAGCCCGAAAGAAGAATGATCTGACAGGACTGATTGCAAATTCTGTTTGAATATTTCAAGAAAATGTAAAGAAGAAAATAATATAGAGACAAAATAGTTCTGTCAAGATGTAACAACAAAACTACATTTTAATGAGAATATCAAGCGAAGAGCAAAACTTCTAAGAATGTAGAGAGTCAATCGCATGTTAAGGCACAAAGAAAACCGACCAAGTTAGCAAGGATATGCAGTCCTAAAAAAACAAATGAAGACGGACTAAAGGTAAATTCCGAAAAGGTATGTATCTTGCGTGTGCGTATGGTGTTTTCTGTTGTTTTTCCCCGTAGACATGATGTCCATAATATAAGTGTTCATTAGCGTAATAGAGGATATCTTGAAACGAACGTAAAAATCGAAGAAGTGGATTTTTCACGTAAAGAGAAAGAAAGAATGTCGGGCAAACTGAATATGGAAATGGCAGTTTTTTTAGTTATTCGATCAACCTGATTCACTTCGACACACCCAGAGTTTTTTCGTGAAGTGTTTCTTTTAATTTTCATAATACTATTTCAATATATAATATTTATACCCTTAGTCGCTAATGAAGAAAGTCGCTAATGAAGAAAGTCGCTAATGAAGAAAGTCGCTTATGAAGAAAGTCGCTTATGCGAATATTTAGAAAAGCATCATTTCATTCGAAATCCCTGCCTTCCTTTATGAATGTCAAAAAAAAAAATAACACGATTAAATATTATACGAGTACATTGGTAATGAAACGGCTTTCCGAGTTGTTAGTGTAATACGGCACTTCCAGATGATCTATAATTCGGAATATGTCTGTAGTAGTACCTAAAACCCTGTATGTCGATACTGTATATTGATTAAATGCTCAATTTTACCGCATGTGTGAATACAGTTTTCTGCTTGTATTAATATTGAGTTCCTAACACCTTCACGTGAAGTGCAGTCTCTAACTCTATGCCATAATATTCGTAAAGAGATAACAACAGCAATCGAATGCATAACAGATTTTTGCTGATATCCCGCAGGTGTGCATTTCTGGACTCGTAATGTAATAATAGTATTTCCTTCCCTCTACATGACAAGCTCATTACCAAAGTGTATTACGAAAGTCTAGTACATTATGGTAGCAGAGGATGAATATGACCACTTTTCTTTTAGCGAATATATGTGTTTGAAAATCTCATCTAGACTGATATTATTATTTTTATGGGTGTAATTTAGGTAACTTTCATGTACTACACTCGACCTTCCATTCCAAAATAATTTAAAAAACGTTGTTTAGCATTTTGATTTCTCGTTTATTTATTATTCTTGTAAATCATAACTACGAACAACGAAAAGGTCTGCAAAGAGTTATATTACATTCTAGAAATGTAATTTTGTGCAAATTTTGAAATGAATATTTTACGGTATTCTAGTAAAATTCGATAGGATGAATCAAATAATGGATGACTCGATCAAAAGCTGTTTCTTTTTTTTCATTTTTATAATGTTGAAGATTGTATACATGCCGTCCAGTCATATTGAATCTTAATAATATCCTATCTTGCAAATGAGAAGATATATCAAAATTCTCCATCAGCGTACAGCACTGTCAAACTTAATATGTATTCCATATATTGCTTCTGGTACACATTACCTTAAAAATAAATAAATGATGACACTTATATTATGTGCAATTTGTGTTGTGTATTTTGTGTTAATTTACACATTGTGCAGTGCCCCTGTGGTATGAAATACATCGCACGTGTTTTTGCTTGTATGTCTCACCAAACTCCCTGTCCTCTCTCTGACTCCCGTACTTCTTTCTTTATGCGCGCTCCTGGTGAAAAGAAAATGGTGGGCACCACCGGTGCATTTTTGCACGTTCTGTGCAGCACCATTTTGCGTCACAAACCACGTGGCCACAGCACTGGTACTTCGTTTGAAAAACCATAGACGCGGGCCGCCATGTTGTATTGAGAGCGAAAAAGTGTTTCGAAGAAACATTTTGAAAGGGGCGATATTTTAGTTTTTAACGGTGAACAACAAAAATATGATGGAATATTTAAAAGAAATGCTTTGTAGATGCCTTTTAATTGAATTGAATTTGCCTTATTTTACGTGGCGAGGACTCGGCCATTCAGGCCGCTCTTCCGTCTGGACCACGCAAATTTCGCTACGCTCCTTTCACCAACTGGAGAAAGGAGAGTATTTCTTGTCGAGAAACAGGCGATTGAATTTAGCTCAGAGGCTACGTTCATTAGCTTTGAGGTCTTTTACATGCAAGTAAATCTACGAACATGGGACAGCCGGCTTTACTTCCCCTCCGAAGGAAGGGACATGTTTTAATGACATGTAACAATGTGATTTTGGTATCTGGCTGTATTTAAAATTCCCGCTAATATTTTGACGCAAACTGGTGTCTGATGCTCATTGGGTGAAACGGAAAACTATGCGCAATAACCCACCCAAGTCTTTTCACCGCGAGTGCGCCTTGTTAGTTAGTTTCAGATTCGTTCTTTGACACGAACTATTTCGATGAATCGACTTTTCCTTCATCGGACACCTCCTCCCAAGATATTGACGTTCTCCGAGATGTTCTGTCTGTGAAAACGATGCCTTTTGAGATTGTGTGATTTCTTTGTTTCAACAGGGTCTTGAGATCTGATTCTTTTTTCCAACAAGTTGTTCTCCACGTACTAGCTGTCTTTCCTTAAAGTCCCAAACTTTGCACAACCTGCCGCAGTTAATTGCTTTATATATTTAACCAAATATCTTGTCTCCCCACATAATATATTCCTTCAGTGCACTTGCCATTGTTTTGGAAACGTAATCAACTTTTCTTTAACGTCTAAAAATGTTTTATTTCAATGACAGTTCATTTTCATTATAAATAATACGGATGTTTGAAAGGAGGACGTCCATGCTTTCAATTATAAATTCAATGATAAATTACGTAAGGGAAATACTTTGTCAGAAAGCATTCTCTTGTGATCTAATCGAAGCATCTTTGATCTTGTATCGATCTATGAGTCTGAAAGTAAGCAAGAAACTCAGAACTTAAAACTCTGTTTTAAAGTTATCGTCCCGTCAGTAAGATAAAACAAAAGCTCATGTCTTCATCATGAGAAAAACTCATTCCAATACAAACCTAGAACATCAAAAAAAAGAAACAGTAACATTGAAAACACAAATAATTACAAATTTTATTCATGGTTTCAAACGATTTTATTTCGGATGCATATTTATTGAAAATGTTGATATCCTTTCTTCAAACATTCGATATCATATCTGCAACAGCATTGAATTACATTTCAATTTAGTGCTGTTTTATATGATAGCAAGCGCTGTGCGTTCCCCATTGTGAGTTATCCTAGATCCAGATTTTCCTGCTCTAAATCTTTTTAGACTTTTTATTCCTATTTTTCCGTTTCCAACGTCTGCTCATTATCCTAGGTTTTCTCATCACATATAAGTAGCTATTTTGTGCAACTAGGTCTCAACAGTACCTTTTTTGTCCGTCCACAATGTTTTATAAATATTTTGTGAGGTTGAATTTGTTGTTTTTTTTCTTTTAAGAAATAACGTCTTTGAAAATGTTACTTCTTTTCACTATCACATTGCCCTCCTCTTTCCGTTCACAGACTTTATTTTACTGATTTTCTTTTTATCAGTCTTCTTCACATTTCTTTCTTTTACTATTTCTTACCTTATTTCTAAAAATAATTGTAGTTTTACGTTTCTTTTCTAAAATATTTGTATTTTTATTTAATATTCCTCAGTTACTTTTTTGGCACTGTTTTGTAGACCACTATGTTCTAATGTCAATGTGGGCATCCTTTCTTCAAACTTTCGTTGTAATTAGACATTGAGTTATTTTTAACAGCATTTAGCTACTTACCCATTATTCAACAGATTTAATGAAGTTGGAGATTTTTCTATGCGTCAAATCACTCCCGACGTTTTTGATTCCTAAACTGAAAAGTAATTCTGATAGAGTTCCATAATTTTAATTACATATTTTATCATGTAATGACTGCTCTAGAGGCGTCTTTGGACACTTACAATTTAATTTTAGCTAAGCAATTAAAATAAAAGTTCATAATTAGCCAGTAATGATAAATGTTCATTTATTGTTTCTTTTTGTAAAGATACTCAAATCTCTTTTTAAATGATTCATATAAATATATTGAAAATCTGAGGGTGATGTCCTCTTTGTTCAAAATTATTTAGGCTTTGGGGAGAATAGTTTTTTTTATTTACACATTCAAAGTCCACGGACAATTTTTCAATTTCAATAATCTATTAATGATAACAAACTTACTGACCTATCTTTCGATATCTGTTTAATAAAACGAATCTTCACATTTTATTTGAATATTCAATTACTTTTTATTTCTCGCTGTTTTCCTTTTTTGCAGTGGTTCAAATGAAAGGGTTTTACTTTCTCACGCCTCATTCATGTACAAATTCGTCAATTTCTTCCATTTTCTAACTTCCTTTGAGTACCAATAAACGTGTACTTTTCTTTATGTAAACCCATTTCTCATTTGAAATACCTTATTTCATAAAAATAAAAACTTCAAAAGTATATTGAGAGGAATGCACAACTCAATTTGTAAAATAGAGTTTACTCATCACACTCACAAATAATATTTTGAAGTAAAATAAACTTTAATAATTACCCAAAGTTTATTAGAAGTTTATGTTTATAAAAGAGGATTATACGTAAAGCGTCCAAACTTATTAATACACGATAGTTTTCAAGCGAGAACAATATGCATTAACATTGTGAATATGAAAGGTTGAAACCTGCAAAATAAATGCCGATTTCTGTAATAAATACAAAATATATATTTTTACACGTACGTATTGAAAAAAAACGCTTTTAATGTCAACAAAATGTTGTGAACATCAAGAATACAAAATGTCACTCTTGGTGATAATCTATTCAATTGAATCAATTATATTTATAAATAATTTACAAATCTCACTTCTTTTTGCTTGTGTACAAATCATAATACTTATTGCTTGTCTAAGATTTCTCCATGTAATTTGCCTAAAGCTATCGTGTATTGATAAATTGTAATTAAAAAAGTGAACGGAAAACTATTCCTAAATTTAGAAAATTAATCTATGCTTATCGGTTATTGGTCGTTTAACTAACTAAATTGCGGTAGGTAAACTCGTTTAGGTAGACGAGGTTTTGGTCCACGACACCACGTTTCTTACATATTCCATCCTTATGATAGATATATTCATATTTTATCATGTACCTTTGTAATTTTGCCTATTAGCTACTTATGTTTGAACTCATCATCATACGTTAAAATGAATAGTTTAGCTAAAGCCTTTGAACGGCCAATTCACTACCATTGCATGCCCAAGCAGTCACATCCCTACCTGTAATTATGAAACTTCTTTTTACAAACACTTCCCTTTACTAGTCAACATCACCAGATTCACCGCCTTTACCATACACGCTCTTCCAATTCACCGCTCACTAATTTATTTCCAAGCACTAACACCAGCCCCATCCTCTAATGTACCTTCTTAATGACTAGCCCTTCCCAGATGGTCAATTTACTCTAAATGACTTAATCTACAAATCCATGTCTACGTCGAAACACCCCTTGATCACTCATACCTACTAGAATTTCAGATCCTCCTCCCTGTCAACTTTGCGCGTTCTCCCATACTCCACACGACAATTACACGCCCCACATTCCTCGTAACACTACGATTGAACCAACGCATATCCAATTCTTATTTTATTCATTTTGTCTTATTAATAATCACGCTTCACCTACACAAATTACATACACAACACAACTCTTTAAACCACTCGAACCGTACACTACTCTTCCTTCCCTTACTTATTCTCATCCACAATAAATCCCTTTGTGCTCACAACTCTCCATATTTTCCCAATCCTCTTCAAACTACCTCAACACCAGTATTAAACCAATTCCATAACGCAATTCAAACCCGCATAATCCCTACCCATCTTAACCCCTGTAAACCACCTCAACGTCACAACACAACTCACCCAAATTCCAAAACCTGTCATAACCCTTCTAATTACCTAGCCTAACAACCATCATAAACTGTATAACCCACCTCAACATCATAAATCACCTCAAGTTCCCAACCTGCCACGAAACTAAACTCACGTAAGTTCTGAAACGGCACCAAGACAACACGATTTACCTAAACCCCGCGAAATAACCTCACACTCTATAACCTGTCCCAACCTCCATACACGACCTCAACCTTACAACACACCACTAAACTACAACACGCTTGAATTCCCAAATCCCTCGAATTTACCTAAACCTCACAATCCATATCTACTCTATTACTCATTTCAACTTTTCGAATGCACCGTAACATCACAGCCAATATGAACACTTCACCCCATCTCAACTTTTATGATGCGCCTTAATCGTCACAACCACATGAGCACTACATCCAATCTCACCCGTTTTAATACTATGATTAATCCCACAAGCCACTTAACACTTCACCCCATCTCAACATTTACGATTGCGCTTAACGTCACAACCACAGTTGAGCACTACATCCAATCTCACCGTTTAATACATATTCAATCCCACAAGCCAGTGAACACTTACCCATCTCAACATTTACGATGCGCACTTAAACGTTACAAACCACATGAGACTTACCATCCAATCTCACCCGTTTTAATAACATATTAATCCCACAAGACACTTGAAACACTTCACCCATCCATCACATTTACATGCGCCTTAACGCACAACCACATGAGCACTACATCCAATCTCCAACCCGTTTTAGTACATATTAATCCCACAGCCACTTGAACACTTCACTCATCTCAACATTTACGATTGCGCCTTAACGTTGTTACAACCCACATGAGGCACTACATCCAATCCTCACCCGTTTTAGTACATATTAATCCCGCAAGTCACTTGAACACTTCACCCCATCTCAACATTTATGATGCGCTCTTAAACGACAACCCACATGAGCACTTACATCAAATCTCAACGTTTAGGGCATATAATCGCACAAGCCACGTTGAACACTGTCACTCCATCTTCAACATTTACGATGCGCCTTTTTAACGTTACAAACCCACATGAGCACTACATTCAAATCTCAGACGTTTTTATGCTAATTAATCGCACAAGCCACTTGAACACTTCACTCCATCTCAACATTATACGATGCGCCTAACGTACAACCCACATGCAGCACTCATTCCAATCTCACCCGTTTTAGTACCAGATTAATCCCACAAGCCACTTGAACCACTTTCACCCCATCTCAACATTTTGAGCGCCTTAACGTTACAACCCACATGAGCACTACATCCAATTCTCACCCGTTTTAGTACATTTATCGCAACAAGCCACTTGAACACTTACCCATCTCAACATTTATGATTGCGCCTTAACGTCCACAACCCAAACATGAGCACTACATTCAAATCTCAGACGTTTTATGCATATTAATCCGCACAAGCAATCATTGAAACCATTCACTCCATCTCAACGATTACGATGCGCTTAACGTCACAAGCCCACATGAGCACTTAAATCCTTATCTCACCGTTTTTATACATATTAATCCCCAAGCACGTTGAACAACTTTACCCCAATCTCAACATTTATGATGCGCCTTAGACGTCACAAACCCACATTGAGCACTACATCAATCTCACCGTTTTATATGCATATTATCGCGCAAGCACTTGAACGACTTCACTCCATCTCAACATTTACGATGCGCCTTTAAACGTACAACCCCATGAGCACTACATCCATCTCACCCGTTTTACGTTTACCATATTAATCCGCGCAATCACTTGAACACTTCACTCCATCTTCTCAAACATTGTACAATCGCCTTAACGTTACCCATACATACCCACAACGCCGAATCTGTTACATGTTCGTTACCCTCCGAAATATCAAACTACACCTTAACTCAAAACTTCACTCAACCCATCTATTCTGTTACTCGCCACTCTTCCTCATGCCTCTTTCCCTCAACTTTTATCAAACCACCTTCATCGTTCCTAACAATAGCACAACGACCTACCATATTCCTGATCCACCCAAACCCCGCGCAAAAACATCTTACTCACCAACTCGCCACTCACCAAAACCCAAAAACACACCCTAACCTCACAACCCCCACACCCACCCAAACTCAAAATATCTCACACCACCACCCTCATCCAAACCCAAAACACCACCTTTAACCTCACAAACCTCACCACTCACACAAAATTTCAAAATATCTAACACCACCACCACCACCACCACCACCCTTCACCCCCAAAAACACAAATCAACCACCCCACCACTTACCCAAACCCCACAACACACATTAACCTCACTACCCCACCAACACACACAATCCAAAATACCTCAAAACCCCACCACATTCACCCAAAGTATCAAAACACACCTCGTAACCCCGCCACCCCCAAAACACCCTAAGCTCGCAAACCCCACCACCACCAAAGTCCCAAAACACGCCTTAACCTCCCCAATCACACCACCCACCAAAAACTTCACCACCCACCAAAGTCCCAAAACACACCTTTAACCTCCCAATCGGCACCACCACCAAAACCTCACCACCCACCAAAGTCCAAAACACACCTTAACTCCCAATCGCACCACCCACCAAACCTCACCACCCACCAAAGTCCCAAAACACACTTAACCTCCCAAGCGCACCACCCACCAAAACCTCACCACCCACCAAGTCACAAAAACACACCTTAACCTCGTAACCCCCCCCCAGAATACTCCTTACCTCACAATCTCACCAACCACCGAAACCCCAAAGTACTCGCAACACCCACCACCCACCCACCAATCCCAAACCACACCTCACCCATCAACCCGACTGCCCCGCGTCCGCGGTCCTGACGGTGCCCTGCCGTGCAGCGCTGCTGTACGCCACATCTTCGGCCACGTGACCACCATTCATCCAGGCAGATGACGTCGGCCACCGCCAGTACCACGACATGCTCAACAACGTGCGCGAGTTCATGAAGCTGCAACGAAGTCCCTAAGGCGCTGTCGGAGCGCGTCCATGGACTACGTGCGTCAGCACGTGGGGCCAACCAAGGGGCTGGACACCGACAAGGGTAATCAGGTCAGGCAAGAGCAAATCTGTTCCCCCCCCCGCCCACGGCCCCCCTCGTCCTCGCCCGGCCGCCACTGCAGAATCCACCGCCCACCGGCCCCCACCCGTGCCCCGCACACAACCGCCTGGCGAGCGGGAACGGGTCTTGACGCACGTGGAGCTCACGAGTAGTGATTCGGTTCTTCCATCACAGACACCAGGTTGGGAGCGAAGGTATTGCAAAGAAGGTTCCTGACAGACAGCGAACATCCGTCTTCACACGGCATGACGTCGGGAAACGTAAATAATATGACGTCTATGTACGGCGATCCTAGAATCCAAGGGACCCGCCATGCGATCGGAATGGGGTCTCGAGACTCGTAGAGCCCCCGAGTTGTGATTAGTTCTTCCATTACAGATTCTGGGTTGGTTGCGGTAGCAGTGCAAAGAAACGAAAAGGGTTTTGGGCGTGATGACAGTACCTGGTATCCATCTCAATAACCTGATGTTGTGAGTCTCAGTCTCTATACCGCAGAAGGGAAATAATACGATGTCTATGAACCGAGACCAGCAATTACAAGGGATCGTTCATCCAAGCGGGAACGGGTCTGCAGGTATGTAGAGTCCCCGGCTGGCCATGATCACTTCCCTCGTTGAGTGTATATTAGGAGAGAGAGTTATCCAAAATGTGGAAATAGAAAGGGGTTGGTGGTGTCAGGACAATAGAGGGTAGCTGAATGTTTTTCTAATACGTCTCTTCGTGCCTACACGGCATGATGCCGCAGAAGGTAAATAATATGTCTATGTATGGAGGCCCGCAAATACCAGGGAACCGTCAGGTAGCCGGGAACGGGTCTTGAGGGACGCAGACGGCAATTAACACCTCCACCGCAGAGCCTGTGTATGGTGCGGTAGCATTCTGTAGCTGGTAAAGGGATAGGGGTTTTGTGAGTCATAAAGGTAGCTGGTAGCTAAATGTTCTGCTAATGTAAACCTTTATGTCTACACGGCATGACGCCGCAAAACAAAAGTCAAATTACTAAGTAGGCACACCTACGAATACAGGTGAAAGATGCCTTCTTAAGACGTCATTCCACTTAGAGGGTTGAAGAATGCGACTGAGTTGCATTCGACAAATCGATATTGTTAGGAAAGTTGTGTTCTGTCTAGATTGCGTGGACCATGATATTGTGGTGGGTTGACAAGTAGAGGCACACTAAAGTAGGTAGTTGGTTTAGAGGTGCAGCAGTGTCTGTGGAAGATGTTAAAAGACCGGGACGAAGTTTCGACTTCAACGAAACAATGTGGCAAGAGAAGTTCGTAATAGTATGGATTGTGGAGTTATGGTGGATTCTTGAGATGGGATGGGTTGTAGAAGGGAATTGTGGAACAGAGGTCAGTAGTAAGTATCGAGAGACGCCACGACTCAAGTACGGGACTAGGATTGCGGACAAAGGGATAGTTTGTGAAAAGCTGGTCACCGTTTACACTGTCAGTTCATGACGGATTGTGAGGTTAAAGGAAGATGTCGGTTTTTGGTTGAGATACTTTGGCGTAGAAGTGAGGTTGAGGAGAATATTAAAGTTGAGATGTGATACGTAGATGAAGTGGATGGTGAAGTTTTGGTGAGTTGAGGAATAGAGGTGGGTTGTGGGAATGGGAATGGGGTGGTCGTGAAATTCGATTGAGTTGTTCGGTTCAGGCGAATAATGTTATTCATGCTACAAATTATGGGGTTGAAGTCGGTTATGGCGAAAAAGTAGATTATGAGTTGTGGGGAGAGACTTGACCCGTCCCCGGCCGCCCTGCCTGACACCTCTGCCTGCCTGTCTGCTTGCCTGTCTGCCTGCCTGCCTGCCTGCCTGTCTGCCTGCCTGGCTCACGGAGATGTTGTATATCTGTGTGTGTGTCTGTGTATTATTATGATTTCGTTTGCATTGTTTATTGCATGGTTCATTTGGCAAGAGAGTCACATGACTTGAGAACGGAATTTTATTTGTGATTTTTAATGGAGTTGATATCATAATTAAATTACATTTCTTTAAATTTATCTTAAATATTATCTTATACGTTGTTGAGTTCAGACCTGAAGTAATATGAATACATTATGTTGATATGTCTTTGGCATATACTATATCAAATGAATTCAAGAATATTGAGTTGTAATAATCAAAATAAACTTGAATGGAGATTGTTGATTTACTTCGTAAAATAACATAGGCATTTTTGCACTTATAGAAATTCTTCATCTTGCCTCTATTACTCCCTTTATTTCAGAATTTCGACATTATCGTATGTGATATTTCTTTCTTGTGTACTGCGCATCAACGTTTATTGAAGATCAATTGTTCAGATAAAAAGTCATGTGATGTCTCATTTTAGATACATTTTCCTGGAAAGAAGAAATTGCGATGAGTAGCCACAAACGTAGAATATAGTATGAATACAAATACATATATTTCGTCTTATTGTCTCTCGTAATTCAGTGGGACTTTTTCTTCGGAATAAAATGCAAAAGAAAGGTGATCTAGAAAAGAGAACTTTAGGTAGAACTCACTACGAAATTCTACTGTTATCTCTGCAGGAATTATTACTTCTTTCAAAGTTAGTAGTGTAGTGGTAAAATATGATCCAGTTATAGATTCGGTGGATGTGACTCATAAATCAAAAGAGTTCGTTTCCATTACATTCCAATATATGATGAAAATTGGTTTAACATACTTTAAGATTTGCAAATGCATAAGAATTATATTTCTGAGATGAGTGCCAATAGAAAATTGAATTATGACCCAAAATTCACACATCTAAATTTTTTAGCTTGCAAATAAAATTAAGGACAAACTTTCTATTTTTATGTAATCCATAGATTTACTTCATTCCAGGTTTACTAGTAATGGACTCAACCCATTTGTGAGCTACTATTTTATAACAATAGCATTGCTATATGTCCAAAAATGAGAATTGACATGAATAATGAAATTTACTGTAAAATGTTAATATATCACATCCAAACTATTGAGATCTTCTCCCAAATTATGTTGTGTACATAACACATCAATGTTCGTTAGGTGCTATTTAAAATTATGGCATATTTTTCAAAGATATTAATCAAAATGGGTTGAATCAGAAAAAATGCACGAAGCACGCCAGTGAAATGTGTTTTGAAACAAATGTACGAAGATAAGTGTTGCCTGCGGCTCAATTAATTAATTAAGTAATTAATTGACTGATTGCCTTGCCATCCTCGAGGAGACAACAAGATATCGCCGGCTTCCTAAAGATAAATATTTGTGAATTCTAAAATTTCGTGAAATTGATGTATGATTTTTTAAAATTAACGTCTCCCTGAGAAAATATTCTTGTTTGTTGAAAAGTAATAATGAAACAAACGCGTGTTAATTGCACTGAAATCGTAGGTAGGATATGTGAAGTGAAGTTTAAGTAATGTTGAAATTCATAGGTCTCAAACATTTAGCCATTTGAGTTAAACTTATGATTACCTCATGAATGATTTATGTAGAACTTATAAAATTTTAACTTGTCCGCCAGGTTCACATTAATTTTGTTCAAGAAACGACTCACTCTGACTTACATTTCATCTCATATATTGAAAAGTTTAATTTACACTTCGTGTGACTTATCATCATGAAGTAATAAATGTTATTTAGCATTTACATTTTTGTCGGAATATTATGTTATTTAGAATTATCAACTTAAACTGACTTTCTGCAAATTATACTTTACCTAATATAGTCATCAATTTCAGACATGCAGGCGTGAGAATGTGTTTTATATTCTGACCTTTCAGTCGCGAATATACTTGAAAGGTGTTTCAAATCCTTTGGAGTGCTTATCACCATATTCAGTTCTAAATGTTCCGTGTGTTTTTATTAAACCAGTCTGAACTAGGCAGCTTTGCTTGTTACCGACATCGGTATGAGCTAAAGTATATTCAACATTTCAACTTGTTGTACACATTGCTTGTAAATCCCCTTACAAGTTGGTAAATCATGTTCGTATGTATATCGCATTGTTTACTAATATTATTCCGAACATTTCTCTCAATTTTAAAAATAGTCTTACATTTTTATCTTATGAAACAAATAAATATATTATGTTTATCCCATACTATGTTTTAAGTTTCACATTTAATAAAATATTTTGTACTTTGTGTCGTTTATCAATTACCTTTTTTCAATGTTTGCTACAAATTCTTTTCTATACTACTTTATGCATATATTTCGAAAATATCGAGATAAACCGTTTTAGGAGGTAGTGAATACAGTACATAATCATATTGTCTTCGATCAGATGAACAAATTTTGTTGTGCCATTTAAGTGAGAAACGATTTGTTGCTGCAAAGTATTTTCTTGACGATTTCTCTCTTTCTATAACATTCAGCTTTTGTTTTGTAGGAATTCAAAGCTTTGAAAATATTTCTAAGTATTGACGAAAAAATCATTTATTTTCTATTACTAATGGAGAAAACTCAATTTTGTGAATTGACAAAATTGTAGTGCAATTTACAACAGTTCTGTATCGCGTTCTACCCTGCTATAACGCAGAAAATCTAGATCCTCAGAATCTTAGATCACCCGACTGACGTAATTGCAGTGTGGAGACGATGTTGTGATCTCAACAAATTTTTGATATCTCTTTTGTGTTACAGAATAAAATAATTATTTGGAACTGGCGAACGCGAAATTAATTGGTTAGGGCAGTAGCCTAACTACATTGTTAAAAACATTTTTATTTTGTTTGAAAAAATGTAATAAAGAACGCAAATTAGTATGTGTTGGTATCATGGTAGGTATAACGTGAATTCAATATATTTTTTGTAAATTCTATAATATGTGTTTTAAGGTCAAGATTATTTATTTACTTTAGGTCTCCATAAACTCCATGACATCCAAATGATTCTAATACTGCGATATTGTAATTTTTGTTAATTTGTAAGTTATTATTTGTTTATAATATTATTACATTACAAGATGTGAACTGAGTCATTGCATATTAACTGTTTGAAACTGAAACTTACTTTAACTCCAATAATATATTTTTTCGTAGTAATGAGCATGTTTTTTTAATTTTATAATTTAGATTTAAATAGGACAAACAGATGTACAATAATTTATCCAGTATCTGTGACCTTTGGAATTTGTCATGTTCAGAAACTGGACTACTATTTCTCGCGCAACTTTTCTTGAACGATTGACCTGATCTCCCCTCCCTTGTGAATAAGACAGTTGAGGCAAAAGCTCGTAGCGCACTATACAAGCCTTCCAACATTAAACTTCGTTGCCGAAACAGAAGCTAGTCAAAGCCAGTTGCTTTCATAGTGCAGAAACCCCTATCAGGTTTTATTTGTGTCAATATCTAAGAAATGCTGAATCGGTCCTAAGTCCTTTCAAGGAAGTCAACCTTACAACTCCCGGAAAAAGTTAAGCACAAGATGCAGTTTGACTTTCATTTCTCAGACGTTGCGCATTAACTTAAAATACTTAGTGGCCACTGTAACTAATACCCCCCTCCACCCGAAATCGTCAATCCATCGTCCAAGAAAAGTTGCCTGAGTAATACTCATACGATAAAACAAATGAATAAATAGTTCCACAGATGCTGGGGAATTCTCCGTCAAACATTCAGCATTGGATTTGTATTTTTCGGAACGCTGTGAAAGGTACAACATATCTTTTTCTGGTAGAGTCCAAGAATGTGTCGAAATTTCAAAAATACATTTTACTTAAGTGTATTAGAAATTACCATCGTCATTACCAACGTGTTAAAATAAATAATTTCATTAAATAGACAAACTGGTCTATTTCGACCACGCAGATAATGTGCGACCCCTAGCTGTCTCCTCACTGCTTTTTTTCCCGCATCGATGTAAAATCCTCTCTCTTTACTTCATTCTTCTGTAATATCTATTTCTCTTATCGAGACTTTTAATATGTATTGTTATCGTTATGAATGGCATTCTTTGTGAAATGACTGATTCTTTTTTGGTTTAACATTTTTGTAGTTAAGTGTAGCGTATTGTTTTTATGAATGTGTTACATTTTTAGTAGAGAAAATGAGAGATGTGTACGACGGAATACTACTGGTTTATGTTCAACGGTGTTAATTATTGATAATCTGAAAAATATGCAGTTTTGTTTTTGGTAAATAACAGTTTTTCAGAAATATTAATCACTGTGGTATTTTCGACTTGGACGACAATTGTGCTGAAGAGAGAATTGTTTTTTTTTATTTCAGCTTTACAAGATATACGAATTTTCAAGAAATATTCGTACGTTTAAGGGAGTACAACAAATCCAGTGCATGTAAATTCTTAAATACAATCATTATTGTTGCATCCAGGAAGCACACAATGTAACAACATCAAGTTTTATTCAGACCACATGCAGATTTCTTACAAACAGTAGAATATCCAGAACGAAGGCGAAAATCACGTAATTACGTATGACGTATGGACGTCAGCTACCGGTAGGGGAAATAGCTTCGGGAGGGGAATACGGAGCGGTTGAATGTCTAACAGCCATCGGCCCCGAATCACAAGACTCCCCACCACTCCCACTTCGATATAACTCCCGTCGCAGCTTTGAGTTGAGCACCGAGCCAGCTAAGGCGCCCGCCCTTGTTTGAAGGCAGCTGATGAACTTTCGATCAGACAAGATTTTAACAGTCGAATTAGCAGAAGGTTAAACATTCTAAGAATATATTTATTACGTTTACAGTTAATAGACTTTCAGACCGGTTTGGATCATCAAAGCACCACCAACATACTTTAACCCGGTGTATGTAGATGAGGTCTACGTCACTCGATTAAGTGCATGCACTACACTTAGGGACTAATAACAATAGCTGTTGACGCGTCAGAAAAACGAAATAATCAATCAGGAAGGGTCTGGAAATATGTCTGTTAACCCCACAAGTCAGGCAAATCCAGCTTGAAATGGGAATTCAAACCTTAAATTGCCATTCAAGGGACGAGTCTGTTCCTTGTTTTTTTCTTTGAAGAAAAAAAACCAATTCTGGAGAAATGTGCGTCCCGTTCAGCAGCGAAACTGAGGATTCGGTCTCTTAGCAAACCACCGTTAACGCCAATGTGCTCTACCGCTACCACACCAAACCCTCCCCCACCCTCGCCCTCACACTGCTCCACCTCCACCTTTAAACTCATCCTCGTTGCGTCATCGCTGGATACTCCCATCTGGGGAACGGCTTCCCCACCCCCCAGCCATGCAGTGGTTCGAAATGGGCTGGAACTTGCTTACAGAACACAAGCAATCTATAATAAAACTATATATAATATATACACACACACTGAGTTTAGCTCCAAGGCAGCAATCCCGCATAACTCTGAAGCATCTCTCGTCTACGGTTTGAGTGTCAACGGAGGCAGATTGTCGACGGTAACTAGATAGCTGGGTGAATTCAGGTTCAGTGTGTAGGCGAATTCTAGCGTCCGGCTGGTCTGATCGGTACTGCACCGGACCTTAACAAACTAGCTATGTACCGGGCGCGATCTAATATTTCTCTTTCTCGCCCTATCCTCACACCTTACTTACACACACACACTTCCATGCGCTACTCTACCACACATGTCACCGGCGCAAGGTAGTAATTGCATTGCAGTGCCTCTCGCCGAGAGATCTAGTGTTCGAGGGCCAAATGTGACGGGATTTTTGACACTAGCTAGATTCAGCCAATGCCTGGAGAAGAACTCTAGAGAAGAGGGGAAGCCGAATTGTAGATCTAGGAGAATTTTTGGTTTACAAACGTTTGCACCTGGCTCCAACCTCGATTTAGCAATACTTTTTTTAAAATAATTTTTTAGAACCTCTCTCATTAAATAGAATTAAATTTTTTCATTGAAAATTAATTTTAATTACTTTGTTGGGATCCTTTCGAGCTGGTTCGAATTACACGAGCAATTTTATTTTATGTTCAAACCTTTGTCGCACCCAGCGCTAGAAAGCGATTCAAATCTGGATCAATCGATTAATTGACGTTTTCGAGCACGGTTGCGTTGTGAACATTCCATCGCAGACGCTGACTTACATTAAGGAGATTTCCTTCTCTATGTGTCTCCCTCAGAGGCCTCGCACCAGCTGAGGCAAGATCTATTCACCCGACTGGCCTCCCGAGATGTGTGGTAGTACATGTGAATGTCTAAGTAAGGGGTGAGGATAGGACGAAGAAGAGGATGGAAAGATCGTGTGTGGTCCATGAACCATTGTCAGGCGTTCGGCGGATATTGATCGGAGAAACGAGGTAAAAACTTGCCAATCACAGCAACCCGATCGGTTAAAGTTTGCCACTAACAGCGTCTGAATTCGACC
The DNA here is from genome assembly GCA_017312745.1 of Gryllus bimaculatus. Taxonomy (NCBI): domain Eukaryota; kingdom Metazoa; phylum Arthropoda; class Insecta; order Orthoptera; family Gryllidae; genus Gryllus; species Gryllus bimaculatus. The sequence continues at coordinate 744,659 of BOPP01000143.1, forward strand.
TCTGGACCGGAACCACGGCCCTCCCCTTCTCAGAGACCCTCGCCGAGTCAGCTGTCCGGAGCTTAAATCAGCCGTCACCTCCATTACAATTAACGATTTATCAAACCAAATAGTTTGTTTTTCTCATCTTATGAGCGCTTGGACGGGTTCAGCCAGTGTGCGCACATGGCCACTGCCGCCCCCGCACGCCCGCAAAGCTATCGGACACGCGCGCGGGCGGCGTGCCAGGCTGAACCTAATAGCTTCCGACGACGGCGCTCGCTGCGGTGCGATGGGCAGGGTGGGGGGCGGAGCGGCGCGCCGCAGTTTGCATATGCGACTGCAGGTGGGGTAGGGCGACCGCGCCAAGCAGATGCCATACTCTCGGGCGCGCCTAGAAACCTACTACATGCGCTGGTGATCGGGGCGCTGTGTTCTCGCCGGTCTTGCTCAGTTGATCGTGCTTTGTGGGGGGGGGTCTCGTTTTTTTTTCATCCCGGTTGCTATCTTGATTCTCGTGTGTTTATACGTTGTTTTTTCTTCTTCTTTCTTTCAGTTTTTCTTTCCTTCAGTCTTTCTTTCTTTCTTTCAGTATTTCTTTCAGTCTTTCTTTCTTTCTTTCAGTATTTCTTTCAGTCTTTCTATCTTTCAGTCATTCTTCCTTTCTTCTTTTATTATTTTCTTACTTTATTTTCTTTCATCTGACTTTTTCTTCCTTTCTTTCTTTCTTTTGGTTATCTCTTTCTTATAATCATATCTCGTCATATTTTCTTAAATTCTTTCTAGTCTTCTGGTATTCAGTTTGCTTTCTGTTCCAGCTTCTACTTTTTCTTTTCCTCTTAGTTGCACTATTTTACTTTCAGTTCATATCACTTTCTGACTTACTATGTTTTTTACTTTCTTTTATTATTCCTGTGGGTTATTCTGTTTTCTTCTAGTATTTTAACCCAAACGCTTACAAAAACCAATTTTATAATATACAAATGTACCAATATTAACTTAACATGAAAATTCAATCAAAAGTTCAGTTTCCTTATGATTTTTGTTTGAACCTAATTAATTCAAATTGTGTTTGGTCATACAAAAGTGTCTAGATGGGTAAAGTGATAAAAATATGATATAAAGAAAACCCGTTTTATCAATCATTGTGATCCAAAATATGTTTTTTCAATTGGTTCCTAATCCCACAACATTACGTAATTGTGATTATAAATGTTATAACGCATTTCTACTTCGTAGATTTAAAAATATTAGAAAATTCTTGAGAATATTTTAATACAAAGATTTTTTCAGAATCCAATTAAAAAAATATTTTGTGAGTTTGTGTTGGAGGAACTGTAGGAACGTAGACTAACTCAGAATGAAACTAGGCATCACAACCCTCGACGTGGTGTCTCGCGGACAGGCAAAATCATTCGCATGACTCTCGTCGCGGAAGCCTTTCACATCATTTGACATCGTTACCATCATCATATGGCAATGTAAATGCTTTACCGGAGAGATTTGATGACGATTGAGTTGAAAATGAGGTTGTTAGACAATAGATGTAGAAACGTACTTGCGTCTAAGTTTCAATTCGATATCCCTCGACTCGAATGAGACATTGAACGTTAACCATGGCGAAGTTGGAGTAGTAAATTCACAATCGTTAATATTTTCTGTTTTTAACAGTGCGGCAGCGCTCATGTGTTTCGTGGGGAACAAACTTGTCAACGCAAAACGTAGACTAGAGACATTACACCGTCTCGCTGCAAATCTTCGAAACCATAAATAAATAAACGACATTTCACCTTGGACTTGGATGTCGAATTGCGAGTCAGCGCGGCAGCAGACTCGCAGTCCGAAACCAAGATCGAGGGCGTGTTCGGATCGTGGTAGATCGAGAGGAAACCGTCTACTTTCGTGACGCCACTTTCGTTCGACATAACCATTTGCCGACCTCGGACCCATCCGATCTCGATGCAGCATCTCGAAGGAGTCGCGGTATTTAAACATGTAGATGGCCGGAAATTAAGGTATGGCGCTGTCCCCCGTACAGCCATCACAATCACCCCCCCCCACGCCGCCATCGCTGCATCCTTTACTGCCTCTGAATCTGCCCGCTTCACCGCCCCCACCTCCGCCGCCGCCGCCTCCATCACCACCACTCCCACCCTCTCCACCAACACTATCAAGGCCTCTGCGTAACGTGAGAGCTGTCTCAGGGCATCAACTGATGTCACTGCAGTGCCTCTGTTCGAGAAGTCCTAGGTTCGAGTAGATGGCAGCGTTTTGACTACACTGGCAGAGTTTTCGACACTAGCTTCATAGCTACGTCGAGTTCAGCCGCTGTCTGGAAAAGAATTCTAGCGGCCGGCTGCTCTGATCGGTAGTTTACCGTGGTTTCTCCGATCAACACCAGGCGAAAGTCTAACAAACGGGCCATCCTTCCTGTTCCTTGTTCTACCTCAACCCCTCACGTGCACATACAATTCAACGCACTACACGACCACACATGCCGGGAGACCGGTCGTGAGCTTAGAGCTTGTCCCGGCTGGGGCGGTGCCCCGCTGGTGGGAGGTACCTAGTTGGGAAAAACCATCTAGCCGATGGGAAGGTCGGCGTCGGATCTCAGCATCCAGTGGGTGCAGATCACCGCCACTACCCGAGAAGATAACGTGCACTCACGGAATGAATGACATTTCCAGTTACCGCGACCGGATTCACCAATCAATCAATCAATGAATCGAAAGTCTCACACCAAAATCTTCTCCCATGTCCACCACCGCCTCCGCTACCGCGACAACCAACTCTCACCCCCACCCCCACCGCCACAGTAACCTGTTCCGACAGTACTAACCTTCCTTTCACCAATTCCTCTTTCGTGTACCCCTCTTACCTGAGCTTTTGCTTCGGTCTTCAATTTCGTGTCTTGGCATCACCACACGTTTCCATCGCTGCCGCCCCGTCACCGCCGCCGGAACCGATGACGTGAAGATGAAGACGAGAGATGCGACCAGGCGCCACATTTCGCGTTGCGTCATTTCCGGTGCGAGCGAGATGAGAGGCTCATAGAGGAAATGGCGGGCCTACAGCTTGGAATGCGAGGAAGGTTAACTATCTCGCAAAGAAACACGTACGGAGCACGTAACGAATCCAGGTCTAGAGTGCGTGGGAATCATTAAATGTAGTGTACTTCACTGTAACAAAAGGCGCCTATAACGCCCTGAACTAGGATTGATTGATTGATTGTTAGTGACTCCGGAAGCGTCAACTACTAGGGCCATTATTCCCGTAAGTGTCGTGCATGTTTTTGCTCGGGAGGTGGCAGAGGTATTCCCCCAGTGAATGGTCAGATCCAGCACCGACCGACCGTCGGCTACCGAAGGTTTTTCTAAACAGGTTTCTCCCACCAGCGGGGCACCGCCCAGCCGGGAAAAGCCCTAAACTCCCGACCGGTCTCTTGGCATGTGTGCTAGTGTAGTACGTGTTAGTGTAAATGTGTGTAAGGGGGAGAGGATAGGTCTAGGAAGAGGTAGGAAAGATCGCGCGCGGTCCGTGGCCCGTTTGTTAGGGTACTGCTCCGGCACTCGTCTGGCGTTGATCGAAGAAATCACAGAAAACTACCGATGAGAAAAGCCGGCTGCTAGAATTTCCCTCCAGACAGAGGCTGAATTCGACCTAGCTAAGTAGCTTGTGTCGAAAATTCTATCTTATCGAGTGTCGAATGCTTCCGGTCATTGGCACTGCAGTAGCATCAGTTGTTGGCATGAAGTACCTCAGTCGGCGGAAATACTGCCGACTCCTGGCCTAAAACATCCTATAAAACACTAAATAAAGATAATGACTTCGTACAATTTATCAGTCACTGTCTATGCAGATTCGTCTAAATACGGTATAATGAAATGTAATAAATTGTAATCAGGCGTGCATAAATAAATTGAAGACGAAGAATCCTATAAAATATGCTATTTAATAATCAGCGGATGACATGCAATCAGGAGCACACGATACTCTTCAAAACTTTTTACCATTGTGTCAAGCTGTTCCTATAAATTTTGTTTAGGCTCTTAAATCCAACTTAAGTGCCTTAGAATCTAGTGCACAAAATGCGACCTATTTAAAACAATTCCATTTCACGTGCGTTCTTAAATAGTTATCGCTTCTGGCCGTATACGCTCCGTATCATGCGTGGTCAAAACGTGAAGAATTTCACATTCTATGAATCATTAAATTGATTACGAATATTTCATGTATTGGGTAATTTGATTTCACCTGACTTATATCATAATGCTTTCTACCAAACGTTTATATATATTGCAACATTTGTTGTGAAAAATTGTGGATACTAAAAGCACAGAGCCTGCTCATTAGATATTGGATGAAACTATTTTCACTTTGAAACAATGATTCACAAAGTGCGGAATGTTTGCTGATCTATGTATTTTTGTATTTAAGCATCCTCACACGCACAAATCATAAATATCATTTTCAGTACGTGTTCGCCTTAATGAGAAGTGTATCTTTAATACCTCTGATATTCGCGGCTATCCAGATTAAAAATGCAATTTGTTAACGCAACAGCCACGAAGGACAGCGAAAGGTCAAAAGTCCAGGCATTTGCATGGGTATTGGATCAGACTGTAAATTCAAAATGTCATAACAAGAGGATTTTCTCTGTCAAGGCTGATTTTTAAATTCCCTTTTCGAATGTTGAATATTTATTTCAATTTGTTGGAGTGGCTAAAAGTTGGATCGTAGTCCGCCCGAAATTCTATGAGAGAACTACATGCAAGACGATGAATATAAAATTAGGAAAGAGTAGCATCAACTAAATTTAATTGGCTTCTAATTGATAAATTCTTATTGCGACAGTCGTTTTAACAAATATAAATAGAGAAATGTCTTCCATTGACTCATGGGTACCGTATCGGATTGTTATACCAAAGTTCATGATCAAAGTCGTGGATTCTAATGGCAAAAATTCCTTCTTAAGCTTTCCTTCCATGAGAAAGTAAAGCTTGCTGACCCATGTTGTAGATTAACTGCTTGTAAAAGCTTTACAATCCTAAAAGGACCGTGTGCGTTAAATTCTAATCGCCTGTTTCCCCACAGACATTGTAGCTTCTTTCGCTACCAGATGGTGCATAGCGCAAAGCGAAATTTATGTAGTCAGGCGGAAGAGCAGACCTAAGTCTCGCCAAGTTAAATAGGGCATCATTCAATTGAATTCAAAAAAATTATAAAAGTGCTATTAGATGCCAATACAGCTTTCTGGTGAACCCCAACAAACAGTTTTTCACTCGGGCTTACACTATTTTTAATTTCAATAGAAAAGTGTAGAAAACACTCTGAATATCCGGCCCAATGACTTCTGTCACACTTAGTCGAACTCCATTAACTGAAATTCCATGTACATAATAATGTGGAATCTCATGTAGATGTTCTAAATGTGCTTCAGCTGAAATGGTAATTAGGAATATATCTGTATAAAAAGTTCGATGACGAAACTTAATGTTGCGGCATTTGTGGTGTAATCTTTAGCATGCGGGACAGTTATACTGAAGATCGTGGGTTCAACCCCGATGCAAGCTGTGGATTTTTAAGGGTAAAAACCCTTTTTGGGGAGGTAAAGCCGGATTCCCGATGTTGTAGATTTACTGCTTATAAAATAATCACTACCCTAAAATAGAAATTGTAAACTAAATACTTAACGTCAGTTTCGTCGCCCAAGATTCATCTTTTCACTACCGGGGATAGGAACGTATCAAAATTTTCGAGTACAGGAGAGTAGGTCTGATCGCCTGAGTATCGCCACGTTCAATAAGTTATCATTAAACTGCATAGAAAATTGTAAACGTACTATTAGCACCCAATTCAGATTTCTGATAGGTCCCGTTAAACACTGTTGCAGTCAATCGTAGCCTAGTTTTAATCTCAAAATAATGCGCAGCCAACGTGTTCCAATGTTTCGAATATCCGGCTCAGTGTCTTTTCTCGAACTCAGTGAAACGCCTCTAAGTGTGCTACAGCTTAAATGATAAAGATGGGAACACACAAAAATTGATGACGATACCTCCGGCTTGGGTGGTGTAACTTTTAGTGTATCGGTCTCTGAAACCCGAGTTATTGCGTTAAGTCCCGAACAAATCCGTAGATGGTTGTGGGCGAAAAATTCTTTATACATCTTCGAAGGAACAGCCAAGCTGTCTGTCCTACGTTGTGGATTAAGTGCATGAAATATATCCACTACCCTAAAAGAAGCATGTAAGCAGAATTATAATCGACTGATTCGTCCCACTGTACTGAGAAAGGAGTAGCGAAATTTGCGTGGTCAGGCGGAAGAGCAGGTCTGATGGCCTCAGTTTCGCCCCGTTAAATAAAGCGCTATTGAATTGTTAAATTGGAAAGGTGTTATTGGTTCCCAATACAGCTTTCTGATGGACCTCAACGAAGTCTGTCGTACTCGGACGTAGACTATTTTTAATCTAAAAAGGCGCAGCCAACGCGTGGCAATACCCTGAATATCCGACACAACGACTTCGCTCGAACTCAGTCGAACCCCATTAGCAGAAGTAACACGGCGGCGCGGCGATCGCACTGGTGTCCATGGCAACGGCGCGCGGCCAATTGACAAACGACTGGCGGTATTTCACGGTTAAGCCACCGCCGCCGGCGACGCCCGCCCAAATTTCCACATCGTTCTCCTGCAGAAGTGGATGAAGTAGCCACGAGGACAAAAAAAATACTGTAGCTGAACCGCATAGAACAAAAATCGAATTGTGCATACACTACGATGTTGATGCATAGCTATATCCCAACCATCGGCTGCCGTCGACCAATGTCTCTTGTCTTTAAACTTGATGTCGCCATGCGCTTTGTAACATTGACAGTTGATGCTCTGCGTAGGAAGGCGCTTTTACTGCGTATGCCCTGAAAGTTAGATTTACCTACCATACCTATCGGCTCCCAATCATACCCATCACTTGGAACGGTTGCCAAAAGAATTGCCAGAGAGACATAAGATACATGTCCACTTAATATTTGGGGAATGCACGGAAATCAATAGACGGTCAATGATTATCCTGTCACGTGATGTCAAAATGGAAACTTTTAATTCTGGTTAGAAATTAAGTACATGTAACTCTAAAATCTCAAAATTGTGACTAATTACTACCTTCCATTTGTAGAGCATATAGTTTATAGTTCCAGGAAATCACGACCACAAAATTTCTCACATCAAGAGATCTCCGAGAAACGGTTCTTTCCCTTCACCTCAAAAGACATGACACGCTCTGGATCTCGTTTCCTATCTACTTAATTAGAATCATATAAGAAACTTGACAAGAACAAGGGTTGTAGCAGAAGTCATGGAAGCTATTTTTTTCTAAAAGAATGTCATTGGATCACACAATTTGCTTCTGGATGCTTCTGTCTGATTCCGTTGCCCCCAACGACCCCGTCACTTTCGGAAACCTAACCTCCCCCCTCTCCTTCCGACGCCAACTCAAACTTGCTTACTCAACTGATGTAACTACAATGCCTCTGACCGGGACGTCCTAGGTTCGAGTTCGAGCAAGATATTCGACTCTATGTAGACAATAAGCCAATAGAAATCTCCAAACGTTATTCGCTATTTGGAGGAAATTTCTAGCGAACGGCTGCTCTGATCGGTAGTTTTCCGTGGTTTCTCCGATCAACGCCAGGCGAATGCCGGGGCAGTACCCTAACAAATAGAGTAAGGGCCACATGCGATGTTTTCTTCCCATTCTTTGTGCTATTCTTACCCCTCATGTACGCTTAAATGCACTGCACTACCAAACATACCGGAAGACCGGAAGGAAGCTTAAAGTTAGTCCCGGCTGGGGCGGTGCCCGCGGGTTGGGGGAAACCCCGATAGTCGACGGTGGGTCGGCGCAGGATCTAGACATCTAGTGGGGGAAGATCACCGCCAGTACCGAGAAAATCATGAACTACGCTTACGGGGACAAATTGCCTTGTAGTAAACGCGCCCGGAATCATAACAAACCAACCAAGCAACATAGTTCCCGGCCACGGATTACACAACCAATCAAACAAACATTTACCTCAACAAAGCCGACGGTGCTTAATCCTGCCCCCCCACCCAACGACCCCTTACCCCCAAACGACCCCCTTACCCCAACAGCTCCCTTGCCCCGCCGCCGCTTACCACGCTAGCAACGCCCCTTCCTCTGATCGTTCGCCAACCACACGACCCTCTCACCCCACGCACCTTCGGCCCACAGACTTCCCTTCAGCCCCAACCGACCCTCACCCCACACGACCCTCTCACCAACGACCCCTTGCCCTCAACGACTCCCTTCGGCCCAAACGACCGCTCACCCGCAACGGACCCTCATCCCACGAACCCTTCCACTCGGACCCTTCGTCCAACGACTCCTACCAACTCACCCCCACGACTTGCCCACGACTCTTCCCCCAACGACCCGTCCCGACCATTAACTTTGAACCCTTCTCCTCTCTCAACGATCCTTCGCCCCCACGTTCTCCTGCTCCAGCGACCACCCGTGACCTCTGTCACCCCGAACGAAACCCTACCCAACGCCGTCTCATCCCCAACGACTCCCTCGCCCCCAACGACCCCTTCATCGCACACCAACCTCTCGACCAGCCTCACACGCCCCTTCGCCCCCAAGACTCCCTTCCCCAACGACCCCTCTACCCCAAAAAAAAAAAAAAAATCACCCTCTCACCCTCCAATCGACCCTTCGCCCCAACGACTCCCTTCGCCCAACCACCCTCACCGAACGACCCCTCATCCCAACGACCCTCACTCGCGCAAGACCTCTTCCAAGCTCTACGCCCCAACAGACCCTCACCCACACCTCACCCACGACCCTTTCCGCCCCAACGACTCCACTTCGCCCCCAACGACCCTCTCACCCCCAACAAACCCCCTCACCCCAAAACGGACCCCCTCACCCCCAAACGACCCCTCGCCCCAAACGACTCCCTTCGCCCCCAACGACCCCCTCACCCGGCAAACGACCCTCTCACCCCAACAACCCCTCACCCCAACGACCCCCTTTCGCCCCCCACGACTCCCCGCCCCAACGACTCCCCTTCGCTCCAACGCCCCCTCACCCCAACGACCCTCACCCCCAACACCCCTTCACCCCCAACGACCCCCTTACGCGCACGGACTCTCTCACTCCAAACAACCCCCTCACCCCCAACGACCGCCTCACCCCAACGACCCCTTCGACCCCAAACGACTCCCTTCACCCAACGACCCCCTCACCCCCAACGACCTCTTCATCCCCAACGACCCCTTCACTCGCCAACGGAGGACGGGACCAAATGACCCCACCACCCCTAAAACCCCTCACCCCCACCCAAACCAACTTCGAAAGCCTCAGAGCTTCACTACCTTACCGGCTCCACAGTACCCAAAACACCCACCGTACCTCCAACTTACCACGCCCCCACCTCCTACCTGTCTCACCGTTCCCGTTCGCTTCTCTATACTATAAAATCCCCACCGCTCCAAACTCGCCACCACCGTCACAGCCTCAAAAGCCCCGAAGCCTCCCCCTGCCCCAAACGCCCCCTGCCGTCCCTCGCCACCCCCCCCCCCCCCCCCCCCCCCCCCCCCCCCCCCCCCCCCCCCCCCCCCCTCCCCCCCCGCCCCCCCATGCCCCCCTCGCCCCGCCGTCCCCGCCTCCCCGCCTCCCCAACCCCAATCGCTCGCGCTTAGGCGGCGGAACAAGCAGACAAATGAGGGCGCTGGGCGCCGCCGTTCCCGCCAACGGGCGGCGCGAGCGCGCGTGCTGCGCGATAACGGCCAAGTTGGAACGCAGTAAAACTGCTACGACGCCGCGGCTCCGAAAGGTACAAACGCGACTGATAACTACAACCGCGCCGCGGCGCCGCCGCGCGCAAGAATTGCTCGATACAGCTTGCCGCGGCGCCTGCAGGCGCGGCCACGTGCGCGAACATGTGAATGCATGGGCTTCGTCTTCCGGATTTTATTTGTTTGTAATTACCAGCTTTCTTGCTACTACATCTCTTTCTTCTTCCTCTTCTTCTTCTTTCTTCTTACGCATTTTTCTTCTTTCTTCTTCTTCTTCTTTCTTTTACTCTTAATTATTATTATTATTATTAATTTGTTATGGTTTGTTTTTTGTATCGCATAACGGCCCACATGGGACACAGCGATATGTTCATTCCATAGGGGTCAGACTTTATTATCGGGGTAGCTGCACGTTAATTTTCTATACAGGGAATGAGCATTTCAATGCTGATTCCGTTTTTATACCCCACGGTTGTTAGCCCTTGGGGATATGATGAAATTATTATGATGGCGAATGACGAAATAGTTGCACAGAAACATACACACGCACATACTTCACAACCATGCCCGAGGCGGGACTCGAACCCTTGATCTTCTATTCGAGAGAGCTATGGTATGAGCATTTCAATGCTGATTCCGTTTTTACACCCCCAGGGTTGTTAGCCCTTGGGGATGATAAAATTATGATGATAGTTAATGACGAAATAGTTACTCACAAACATAGACACGCACACACACACTTCACAACAATGCCCGAGGCGGGACTCGAACCTGTGATCTTCTATTCGAGAGAGCTATGGCACTAGTGCCTTAGCAATCTTTTCCATCGGATCTGCCTTATTATTATTATTATTATTATTATTATTATTATTTTATTATTATTATTAATATTATTATTATTACTATTATTACCTTCATGCATCGTTCGACATTTGATGTTTTTTCTTCTACTTCTTCTCGTCTTTCTTTCAATTTTTTCCTTCTCATTTCTACTTCCTCCTTCATATTTATTTAGTTTAGCTTTCTACATTTTCTTATTTTTTATTTTACTTTCTTGCTTTTTCGGCATATCGATAAACAGTCACTGCGAGTTGCGACTTAATGTATATCTAGTTTTGTCTGGATCTTCCTTTGCCCCGACTGGTGGCAGTTTCAAAATGTGGTGCTTTGGGAATTAATTTTTCCCCTTTCTTATGATTGTTTACAACAGTATTTTTAGAGTTTTATTTTTTATTATTTAATGCTGTTGCTGAGCCTTTAATACCGTATGATTTATTTTCGTTCAGCTTTTTGTTGTGCGGAGACATTTAATTAAATTTATCGTATGTAATACTCTGCACTCTGCCATCAACCCAGCCGTTTCCATTATATGCTCTGGATCCGCCTAATGATTATTACGGAGTCAATACCAAACCTGACAAATAAAATGTATGGCTGTTTTCAGATCATTGTTCTTTGTATTGATTTGCGATTCTCGAACACATTGTAGTCGAACGAAGGCACTTTAATAGTTGTTGTGTAAGAAATAAAATGATTGAATTTTCATGATACCTTCAAATATTCAACACCTTTTTCAATATTGTTAACATGCCAAACATGAAAGCGCTTGTGTGATAAACAGTTTTTATTAATTCTATTACATTCTATACGTATATAGTACGGCTAACCCAACGACATGTGAGTTTTGCAGTAAAGTAAAAATGATTCCTTCAATAAAAACCAATTAAGTAAATTAGATCCACAGTGTTATACAGCAATATTAGAAGAGTGCCTACTTCTGTGGAAATAAAATGTGTTTAATAGTGCGAAGCGTTTATAGAGTACTGCTGCATATCTTCATTACAGAAAGTGCTTTATTTGACTTTTAATTGTATTAAACACAATGGAAGAATTAGTATGCACTCAAAAATGTTAATTCGCAACTCTTCGACACCAATTCACAGGCAAAGATATCTGATTGGTGGTCTCATTACAGGTTTTTTTGTTAATTTATACCTTTTCAGGGCTGGACACTTTACAGTTTTGTTTGATAAAATGGACGAACACGAAGTTTAAGCAAATCATTCCGGCGAATAGACACGTTATTTTTATGAAGTTAGAAATTGCTGTACTGAAGAAAGCAGAAATAAATCAGAATGAAAAGCATTATGTAGTATTCTTGCCTGTTATTTTCACAAAGTGACATACGACACATACGACAAAATGACAAGACAAACGAACCATACTTTACGTTTCAACCATACGGTGTTTTTTTTTTAATTGAGCAATACTTTTTGCAGTAAATGTAGTGTGAATAGGATCAAAATTTTAATGTTAAAACAAATATATTTTCGAAATTAATTTTTTGGAAGTAAACACTGTCAAAAATAAGGTATGGTCTTTTCATATGGTCGTTTTGCTCAAAATTTGAAAGAATGGAAATTAGTTAAGGGTGAAGGAGTACTAGTCACTGAATGGAGGATAATACACAGTATTTTAATTGTAAAGTGAAACAGAAGGAAGTTATTTTTAAGTCGTGCGTAATCGACAATATCAAATTATCAATTTCCAAGAAAATTTGTGAAGTTTTTTTGATTAAAGGAAGCAGACACTTTAGCAATCTGTATGATGATTGGACGTATTTCAAGATCTGTAGGTAGTTGATTGTTATAAATTGTTGCTACTCGTAATAATTTATTACGAAGAGTTTGTAGACGACAAACATAACCTTTTCATAGAAAATGAAGCACGTCTCTCATTTCTTTACAAATCGTGCAACTAGCTTCTGAAAATAATATAGCTACGACGTATTTTTGTTTCTCCTGCTTGTGTGTGCCTGATCAATGGAACTATTCCCTTATTTCCGCATGAGACGTGTCATATTTTTAAATTGTTCTTCTTTTCTCTATGTAATCTTCTAAGCGATTTTCATGCTATCATTGTGTAAAATATTATATATGATGTATACTGTTCATTAATTACATGAAATGTTTCAAGTGTATTACTGTATTTATATGTGTGTTTTTCGTTTCAGTATTGTGGCAATCTGGGTTATTTTTATGTTCTATGATTGTAAACAAATTTCGAAGTGTTCCAGTTTGTCCTCAGCATTGCAATTCTCCCTAAAGATCGATCTCCCTGTCGTTAATATTTATTGAAGTTTTAGGTGAAACCACTTTTAGTACATCTTTATTAGTAGTTTTGTAAATTTTTAATATTTTGTGGCTATTTCTCGTGGGGGGAAAGGTTGTTTTCCTCATTAAAAGGAAAATTCCGCAAAGACACAAATATTCAAACATTGTAGTAATTTATTGTTCATAGTCGTAATTGTTGCGAACATTTTAACATGATAAATGTTTGTTTATAAAATATACTTTAACTAATTTTACAAAATGTAAGTAGCATTTTGTGGCTTGGTGCTAAATTGATTCGATTTAATATTGCTATTGAAAATGAATTCGACATTTGAATTCATTTAAGATTAATAAATTATTTCATTTCCTTTCTCAAAAGCTACTACAAGGAACTTTTCAACAGTGTTAATAAAGAAACGACCATAAATAGCTGGTATAAACTGCACTGAAATAATTTCATCTTTCAACGCTTATCGGATCTTTAGAAAACAATTCGAAACTGCCGCCATGAGTTATCTCATCATGAAATCCCCAGCATTCACTTACCCCTAAAGTCGTTGCAACCCTTTTTTTAGTATCTGTCTATATTTGTAATAAAAAGTGTGATTCAGAGCAACATAACGAACGTTGAAATAGTTATTAAAAGTATCACGTGCCCGCTTGTGTCACTGCCGTTGTTCCCATTATTTGTGGTTTCCCGCCATCGGAATGGCATTAGTGCGCTAGTGTTAAAATAGCGGTGTCTCTTATATTGTTTTGGTTTGACTTTATGTTTTTGTTACGTGTTGAATTCCATAACAACATTCGTTTGACTCGTATGTTATTTTGGTCCATTTTTAACGGAATGGGAAACGCTGTTAAGTTAATTTTCATGTGTCATGTTTAGTTCTTGCCTTTTTTATTTAGATAAGCTAATTACTATGAAAAATAAGCTAAACTAAATCAATTGCCTTGAATACGAGACTAAAAAATTCGTAAAATGCCGATAATATTTTAGAATTTATAATAATTATGTAATAAAACGAATACTTTATTTTCCGTTGTAGTGCATTCAATGAAAAATCGTCAGATATGAATGCACTTGTTATGAGCACTGAACGAAAGGTATATTATTACATTATTAATTACAATTATATTCATTAAATAATATTTATTATTATAGAAGAAGTTAAACATTTAATATTTCAATATTTTAGGCCGTATATACCTACAATTAGAGAGGACAGGAGAACTAACAGTTAACAGTTCTTAAACAAAAATAGAAACGCATTGAAAACTTAATAAAAACATTTGACACATTGTACAACAATCAATGTTTGTAATATTAAACTCATTTACACTAAAACAAAATCACATTTAATCATCATCATTTGACATTTTAGGTGTACTAAACCTCTCCGTTATCGTTTGACGTCCTCTGCTCCATTTGATCCTAACCTCCATTTTGTAACCCCGCTGCGTCTCCATTGCGGCCAAGAACTATCTCCTACCGCTTGTGTCTCGTATGCCCAAGGAACCGCTGAAACCCTTTTGACAGGTAGGGACGTTTGGTGGTGACTAGTAAGCCCATTTAGAAGATTACTCACGCTGGTACGTAAGTTACACTCATTGCTCTCACACACACATTTTCGAACTGGGAGTGGGCTGGAAATGTTTTTATGGTGCTACATGGTGGATGAGATAGGCCCCAACGCTAGATCAAACATGCATTCCCGAGGTGGCATTGAAAATGGCGGACCCTGAAACCGTGGTTGATGACAAAAGCACTACATAACGCTGCCCAACAATCAAAACAATTAATCATTTCGGTTTATTAAATTAATTACAGTTTTTTTTTGAGGATAGTGTAACATTTTGGTTTGGGGATTTTTTTTCTGGCTCGGGGATATTTTTAGTGACTTCTTTTTCACTCGTCTGTAATCCGCCCGCTCCGAGATTCCCTGTCGACGCGACCCTCTCCGCTGGCCCGCAGGTCCTCAACTACTGTCCCAAGGACATGAAGGCCGACATCTGCGTGCACTTGAACCGGAAGGTGTTCAACGAGCACCCTGCCTTCCGGTTGGCGTCGGACGGGTGTCTGCGCGCCCTCGCCATGCACTTCACCATGTCGCATTCGGCCCCGGGCGACTTGCTGTACCACACGGGCGAAAGCATCGACTCGCTCTGCTTCATCGTCACCGGCTCACTCGAGGTGATCCAAGACGACGAAGTGGTCGCCATCTTAGGTAAGTCTTGCCGCCATCTTGTCGTCCGTGGGAACCTTGACCTTTCTTCTCGTTTGTTTCTTTGTTTTGTTTTGTTTTGTTTTTCTTTTCTGATTCGCGCGTTGCGCTGCAAAGAATTCTCGTGTCTCGCTGCATAAGAGTTGTTTATTTTTTTTCGTTTCTCTTTTGTCTTTTTTTTATATTAGGAGGTTGTGCTACTGCCCTGCTCTGATACCTGGAAGTCCCTTGTCGAGACAGATGGATGAGATGTGATTCGTTCTTGCTGCTATTGATGTTACAATCAGGTTCTAACTGACTATGATGGAAATGAATAAATGATGCATTTAATAAAGCTGTACGAATGTTTCGATAACTCTCTTCATGCATGTTAATATGTTCATATTTAATGTTCAACTGATGGAACTGAATTCAATGCATGAAGTCTAGTAAATGCAATATACAAAACGAAAAAAATTAAAAACAACTGACTTGTGCAAATTATAGTTTTCTTTTTCTATGACGCGTTCCATTATCACTAGTCCTAATGATTATTACATTATGAAAACATGCCTGATATATTCATAATCTCGTAACTGGCAAGGACAGTTAAACAAATTGTGAGAAGGAGATGAGTTTCGTACAATATGATCGTTCTAAAAGGAAACCTTACTTTAATGTAAATGGTTGTGCAGTTACAAAATGTATTAATACACGAGTTATACCCATGTGAACTATCTCCAATGTAATTCAAAATTAAATTATCAGGAGGTGATTTTTTGCTTTAGAATTTAGTCACAATTGCATTCTTTTTAGATTTTGGTAACTTAGGTGTTTTACAAAATGGCATATGCTCAAAATCCGAATAGCTAGTATTTGAAAATGATTTCGTAAACCTAAGGAACGCACCAAATAAGTACCCACCTCAAACGAACACCATACATGTGTTCGTGGTGTACATGTGTCACAAAAATTCAAATTATTGTTTTAGAAGTGACATGATTTTCAATGTATTTGTTAACAAAATGTGTTGAAACTTTGAAATGAGGTAAAATATAAAATTTTGCAAAACCAATGTATAATTTTGTTTATTCATTTCTTCCAATTTATGGAAATCAACTAAGAATGTGTTAATATTGTCTTTATAAAAATATTTATTAACATCGCAAGGTATAATTATTTATTTTGGACTCTAACTTCAATAAAATATATGATGAGACGTTTATATGGAAACGTAATTGCAGTTAATTAGCGAACAAATCACATCCGACATCTGAACTATTCCCATGATTGCGTATCTCGAGGAACTAATCCTGGGTCAGGCATGTCGTTTTCTGTCTACTTCTCAAATTAAAAGTTCTTCAAAAATTAAAAGCTGATTGTGCACATTATAAATGGAAATATGCAGGTGCTTTTATAAAATGATCACTTTTTTAACCTAGTACATAGACAAATATGCCAAGAAATAAAGAAACAATAATGTAAAAATTTGTAATTTGAATGAAAAACATTTATATTTAACTATATACTTTACAGCATTATTAAAATAAATTAATTTTTTTAATTATGTATTTTATTATAATTATAGTGTACGTTTTAGAGAGTGAAAATGTCATATTTATTACATTTGCCCTTGAAAGTCAGATTAACACATTATGGACTTCCATAGATTACCTGTATTACAATATATATATTTTCTCATCAGAAAATAAAGTTTTATTGAAATATATGAGAGTATTAGTTAAATTTAGTATTGGGTGAAAATTATTTATGGATTACTTCGAAATGCCTTTCTCATTATTAGTTGCAGAGAGATATCTTCCCCTTCGTGAGACACCTCAATGTTTGATATGAAATGTTTGTTTCCTCCAAATTTTTGTCCTTTGCCGTTTGTAGCTCCTGTTTTTACTACTCTTTCATTGTTTTTTTAACTCATGGCTTTTATGTCTTCTTTCAAGCGCAATTCTGACCTGACTAGTTATTTTATTTTTCTAGTAACAAGCTGTTTTGTATACGTCGGTACTTTTGTCCTTAATTCCTTCTCTTTCAAACTGTCAAATGTAATTTGTCCCTGATTGCATTATTTTTTATGCTGTTTTTCGGTTGATTTTCCTACCCATCCCGTAAACTAATATAAATTTTCTCATTCGTGTAGTACATATATATATACAATCCGCTTTTTTATTCCGCTTTATCCTCATATATATACATAATATTATTTAGTTGACATCGCTTTTTCCACATATTCGATATATATGATCACGCTTGCAAGCAAATGTAGTGAAAAAAGGAAAGAAAAATATTGTTTTTAAGAAGCATTTTTATCATACTATTGTGTACTGCTTTTTCGTTAAAATCTGTCAAGTGTTTTACATATTGCAAAAAAAATATACTAACAAGCAGACACTAAATAACTTATGATGAGTATTGTTTTCATAAACCAAAAAACTTGTTCAATAATGATACTAAAATTAATTGATATATTTTTGTCTCCACAGCTATCACTTTTTGTGCCCTTTTCAAGAAGGGAAAATGGCTCTAACATGACCACTTTTACCTTTGCAGGCTGAGCACCAGCTAACGAGCAACCTCTGTTACGAAATTATTTCAAAAAATTTCTTTACTTTTTTTCAGCCGTTTTCACGAGCGTGCAAAAACAAATTTTGAAATGAAATCGAGAACAACTACTTTATCCTGAATTTCTATAGTAACACGCTCTTTTTTAACGCTTTAGTATGTCGAGTACGCAAGCGTTTTGATTTGCAATTTAAGAAATTGTCCTAAAGAAAACATCCCTAATGAAATGACCATTTTCAAAATTCTTGGCGGAATTCAGAAAAATGTGTTTCTTTCAATTCAATCTTCCGAGTTATACGTAAGCGATAAAAAATCTTCGTTATTACATGTACTACAAGTCTCAAGTGTGGGAATGGAACTGATTGGATGGCGTTTGTAGGAAATAATGAATTGTCGATCACGATATATTTATGTTCCTAATACGAAGTAGAATCCCTTATATGTGACAACATTTGATGCATAATATTTCGCAAATTATGACAAATAGAAGTCGATAAATAATAAAATAACGTTCCCTGAACCTAACCCTGAAATGCCTTTCTATGACTAGATTTAATAAATAGTCACACATTTTTACAAAAGTCTTTGGAAATTAAATATTCCTTTTTTATTACTTTTACGTAATGTTTCGTGATACACCATTATTAGGGTTAAAAAGTTCGAAATCAGAAATCGAGGTATAAAATATGTATACTGCCTTGCTTTGAGAAAGTGTATTCATGAGGAAGTGTGTTCACTTTTCATTTGCTTGAAATAGATTGTGAACCAAATAATTTGCTTTTTTTCATTAACATTTGTTTTCCAAATCATTCTTAAATCAGTTATTAGTATTTTTTTAATTACAAAAGAGATTTCAAACAAAATTTTGGAGAAATCTTTATAAAATATGTTCAGTTTAACGATTTTGGAAAATAAAGTAAATCAAATTTCGTTGAAATGTATTTTTTCATATTTCATCATTTCGTCAGAATTGTATTTTTATCAATTACGTGGAAATATCTTTTCCACTTAGTAATTATCAACTATCTACTGATGCGAACACATAGCTAGTTAGCAGAAGTAATGTTTAAAATGATGTTCGACTGACATTGAATCGGGAATCAAACCCAGGTATTTGTGCGTTTGGTAGAAAAGTACTTGAGGTGCCGAAACAAGTAAATAAGTGATGAGAGCAATTTAGCATATACCTGGAAATTAGGGTTCGATTTCCAGCTGGTGCAATCGACTCTTTGAACAGTCAAAACATTATTTATGACAATTACAGCATGCTTAGTATCAACGGGGGTTGTTGACAGTTGTTGCAAAACGAGAAATGTATTCGCGCATTTGTTAACTCTTACAACTATGACCAGGTGGAGAAATGTAAAAAAAAAGTCCAAGTCACTAGAACTCCATTTGTCAAATAGCCGTTAGAAGTGTTTATGTCTCGGTAGCAGCAAAAAGGAAAGGATGAACCACGAAAACGTTCGTGGATGATAGCATGTATAATATTCAGATGTATAAATATCCACTTGGGGTATGAACAATATACAGATTGAAGAAGGCAGCTTTGGGCAAAGATGCTAGATCCAGGGACAAGCCCTACTCTTTTTAATATCAATTATTTTAAACCAAGTATATTACACTAATTACGTGAATCACCGACGTACATAACGGTAATATCTTTTCAAAGATACGTCATGTGACACGTGAATTCGATGGGTTTCGTTTATTCTTAACTCAAATGGTGTCCTTTAGAAAAAATATGTTGTCACAGCTATCATAATTTGGTGTCCTATAGAAAAAATATAATATCATCATTTATCATATAATTCACAGTGAATTATTGTCTATATAAGCTCTGATTACGAAGTTTCTTTCTCTCTAGAGAAGACGTTGAGATATTCCAAATCTGGTGTCAAATATGCTCTTTCTATTGCAGCATGAATCAGAAATGGTTGTTTTTATCAACTAATGTCGAGTCGTACACATTTCGTTGATGGTTGAATATGTCATTCAGTAAGAACGAGTCAAAAATAAAGAGCATGCAGAAGGTAAAATATTATTTTTCCTTCACTTCCTGTTGTTTTCTATGCCTGCCCGATTTGGGAACCAGCATCAAAACTACATATCAATAAGATATAAACTTTTGAGAATGTCTGTCTTTGAACTGTTATTAAAGTCCCTTAGGTTATTTCAAAATCATATTCATTATGAGTTAAGGATTCTTTAAATTAAAAACATTTTTTCCGAAAATTCAAGTAAAATTCTTGTTAAATTAATAACATTACATCTTCAATTAATTTTTATTTAGGAAAACGTAATCCACATCGAAATGAACTAAAATGAAAATTACCAAAACAATTCTTGGCCCCTCAATATATTCCTCATAACTTATTCAACTACAGAAGTCCTCTACGTCTTGACGGGTGTGTTTCATTTTTTAATATACTCATATTCTAATTATAAACATTTTTTAATTTTTTCTGCTAAGGACCTGACTGGCCAAAATCATGTAATTATTCAGGTTAAAAAATTCAAAGTATTGGGATACAAGTTTCTTGTATCAAACAAGTCGTTTTTTATCACCCACAAAAAGAAATAGACTTTGACGTAATATAGATAATCACATAATAATGTTGAATTTGGTAATTTGCTTTCCGTTATTCAGAGAATGCCTGAATGAACATATTTATATTCTACGTAAAGGAATCGATTTTCTGCAGCGAGAAAATGAAGAAATGTTATTTTAATATCTACATTTCCTAAGTAACTCGCAAAAACAAGCGCAGATAGTGAAGCTACGTTTATGTCTGGATGCCAAACAAGGGGTCATCTCAGCATTTCCTAAACATATTAGGGAAATTGCGCAAAAAACCTAATCGAGATGAGTGTCATTGACCCAGAAGCTGAGATACAATACTTGTTATAAGCATACATAATTTTTACTCATTACAAAACATACGTAGTGCACATGTCTGAGAAAGAGATCGTAATAATGTGGGTCAAGACTCATTTACAAGATGTACTACTTGGAAAGAGCAACGGTTTTATTCATCCTGCAAACAATTCAAATCCGATCAAAAAGTTTCATTCCCACACAATGAAGTACGACGAGCAAAAATAAATACGAATCCATAAAAACATTGAAAAATATTACGAACACATCCTGAATCAAAAATCATTCCCCTTCGTGTTACTTATTATTTTCTCTCCGCTTTCCCCACAAAACTCGAAAGCTGGCGAGTTTCACGAAAATTTCTTTCCCCCTCTCGGTTGCGCTTATCCCCCTTTTTGGCCTGCCCCCCTTACCCCCCCTGATTTTTTGGCCCGGTAGAGTAGAACACGAACGCGTCCCTCTTTGTTGTGACACCCGGGTCTAAATGACGGGTAAGAATCTATTATTTTGGTGTTGTGTCTAGACTATCTAGACTGTTTAGAAGTAGATCTTATGTGTCGTAGAGTATTCCCCGTGGTCCTTTGCTTTCAGTCTCACTTCGTTCTAAAGCCTGCATTAAATATTTATACATTATAAACCACCCCATTTCAAACTCCCATGAAATAATAAATAAAACATAATTAGTACTTAAATAAAAAAGATTTTGGAACAATTTAACACAGTGGAAACACATATAAAATCAAAAAAATAAATTTGATTTCTATGATTTACAATGTACAAACTTCAAACTTTGTAATAAATAGTGATATTAAAACTACATACATATAAAACATCAATTTTCTGAACAATTTGATTACAAAATATTTTATTCGAAATTGTCAGATTTATTTCAAAAGAATATTTTTGCAATAAGAAACGAAAAGGCATAGTAGGATAAAAAATGTAAATTATATTTTTTGTTTTCAAAGAAATCGAACACACTTTATTTCAAAGAAAAAACACGTATTCCCGAAAAAGTGTTGGACATAATTTTGTTTTGATCCCATTTGGAGCATAGACTGCTACATAAAAAATGTTCTAGCGCCTGGTGTTTGACTGACATTCTGAGAGATTCTAAATAATATTGAAAATATTTCATGTGCCAAGTGTTCCACAATATTAACATAATAACTTATGCTATACAGTACTTAACTAGCAATTTATTCAATTCTAATAAGCTACAATTACATGGCATAAGAATATACCTGCAATATCTTAACAATTTTTAATCCTACATTCACTATACTAGTACCTAAAGTCAGGCTTTCTGAGCCTGAAACAAGAGAGGGACAGCTATATTTCTTGGCGTCTCTGGGCCCGTTATTCCATTTAACTTTTTATTTACAGAAGTCACTTTACTAGGAAATATATAAAACATACTATCATGAGAATGAAATAAAAATTTAATTATAAAATTAATCAATACTGATTTACTCTGAATTATTTGCATTGTTGTCAGATGATTTGAAATCTCTTCTTCAACTGTGTATTAATTCTTCAAATTGACAACTTAAAAAAGGGAAGGAATTGATATTATTTCCAAAAATATTTTTTTTATTACATAGTGCTAGTGCATAGTGTTCTTTTGGAATTTTTTCATCTTCTTATTGTTCGCACGTCTAAATATGGCTTTAAAATGTTCCTAGGAACTTGCAATATATCAATGAAAAGTAAAATAATGAGTAGAAAATTAGTATTCAACATTGGTTTGTCTTGTAGCAAAACCATTTATCATGATGTATTTTAAATTTCATTGCTATAAATTATTTAGTAAATGTTTATCTGAATTATGTGTCATGTATTGATCATGAATTGTGTCACGTTGATTAAATTTTAGTAGTCTTAAATGACAACAGGTATTTATGGTTTGATGTATACAAATTCGATTTTATTCACGAGAAAGATTTTAAATTGATAGGAATTTTTTAAAACTTTCTTGTTCTAGGTTAAAATGTTTTCAGTGTTAGTATAAAACATGAATAGTTGTTAGGGAAATCAAGTCCAGAATAATTGAAGATTAATGAGTGCAGAACAGCCCAAGATAGCCTAAAAAGTGCTTAAAAATTGGTAAACTCGCAATATTTCTATTGAAATTGTGTAGTAATTTTTTTTCACACTTCCACTTTTACGTGTTCTTTTATTGCAAAATTTAATTAGAAAATACTACAATTTTCTTTCATAGTATTTTCACTAAGTTTTCTATTTTCAATTGACTTGTGAAAAAAACGTTACATCAATAAATCTCCGTTATAAATATTCCATTTGTAGATAATAAAATGTATCAGAAGCAAAGAATGAAATGGCTCTTCCTTTCATTCGAATGGTTATATAGTTATTTAATTCTTATTTACATCAGAGGAATCAGTGGACGAAAAATGTGCTTTAGGCATATTCAATAAAGCGGATATTATTCTTTCTTTTGAGCAGAATATATCTGATAAACTTATTTTGTCCTAAATACAATATGAATGCATTATTTTATGTTAAAATTTTATAACTTTCATTTTGCTAGAAGTTACCAAAATCGGATCTGCTAATGCCCTCCTTAATAATTCTTTTTCTTTTCAGTAAAATCATCCGATTTGTGGTAGCTTTGTTGACATTGTTTACCGAAGTTCCCTGTTTTGATCTCGGAGAGAACTTTTATGTTACTTGCACATTTTTGTCTATGATTTCACGAGTTTTAAACACACTTCATAGTGTTTATTAAGCGCTCAATATAGTAATCTCTGATCATTATTTCCTAATATTACAGTGTTTGTTTCTTTACTGAAAAAAGTGGAAACAATTCAGACAAATTTAAAGAGAAGGAAACAATATTAAAAGGTTCCTTTCTGAGGAATCTCTGAATCTACAAAAACGTATTGTATTACTTTATATTGTACCATAAACATTGAAGTTAGTTAAAAGTGTCGTTCAGAAGCCACAGTTAATAATGTAATTGAAAGGCACAAATGCCGATCGTGACTATTTTTTCAGTTCTACGTCTTTAGAAACTCTCAGAATGTCAGATGTGATGGTTCTTCACGCTGGCTGCTAGTTGAATCGACATGAAGCCTTCGCGCAATTGTATTTAGAAACACGCGCTTTGCGAGACGCGAAGGGGAGATGGTGTGAAAGGATAACCCAATTATTTAGCCACAAAAACGGTTGTTTCACTAAAAAACTGGGACAATTTCGTTAAAAACATGACAAAACAGCGTATCAAACTATCATACCTGGTCAATACTGAGACTTTTAGAAGGAAAAATCATCCTTGCTTTGAATGAGAAGTTAAGCCGGTTGTCCCATGTAGTAGAGTTGTGGCATGCAAAATGCCCTAAATAATCATGAACTTACAGAATCGTTCTTCATCACTCAAGCGATTTTTCCGTTCGCTTTTTGATGGCATTATAACAATATGCCTGTTCCCTCTCACACGATTTGTACTGCGAAACAAACGCAAAAAAATGTATGGCCGAAGGAAACATCTGTAGATTTCTAGTAAAACACTTTGTAAAAACGCCGCAGAACAGAGTACATTAAGAACATTATACTCCTTGTACACTCCATTATCTAAAACAGCATTAGATAATTTCGGTTGTGAAAATATAATGGATATTGAAATGTTATATATTCATATTAGTAGAACAGGAAATTGAACAATTATCATCAATGAGTGATATTCACTAGAGAACAGAATTCTCTGAAAAATCTCTCTGAGAATAATTATTTTGAGAAATGTGCCATTCTTATTTGTATGTTTACGATTTTTTATTGCAGTAAGTATTACAATATTCATAAAATTATTGTATTATATTGAGTTTGTGAATACGTACACTTGTTGGCTTTTTCAGGTCTTAAAAAGTATTGAACAATTATTTTTTCACTGTAGAAACACAGACTTGTCAAAAAAAGTTTAAAGTAGACAGTTAATAATTTGCACATAAAATTTATTGTTTTTGAAGTTTTAATCAATAAAAATTTACCTACATATCTCAAAAACTCTTACTCTAGTCAATCGTGAACTATTTTCAAAATTATACACTTTTAAACAAAAAATGTAAACCTTTACACCAATCTCCCTGGATCTTTGCGCAAAATGTGATGTAATGCGAAAAGTCTTGAGATTGTTTTTCAACTTTGGTTTTACTTTCCCCTCTTTTATGTGAAACTCTTTCATGTGCTCAAGAGGTAAAAAAGCTCGCGCTGCTGTTTGCTTTGTACTGACGCGCTTTTGGTTTTCGCCAGTTTGTTTTATTTGACATTTTGCATTACTGCTAGCTTCGCGCTAATTGCTAATTGAGAGGACTTCGGCTAATACTCCTAACTTTTCCGGTTAATTGCTAAAAAAAGCTATTTTGTCACGAAAGACCAGATTTATTTTAAACTACATGTGATGCAAAAACGTCTCTGTTGAACAACCCACCCAATTATTGCCTTTCCTGAAGTCAGTTAAAGTTATGTGAGATGAATTATTTTTTCAAAAACGTTTAAATTCAGATCTTTATAGCCAATAAATTGCTTCTGTTTTATTTTTGGTTTAACCTACATGCCTTTCCCTTGAATTTTAAAGTAAAATCGAAAAAAATTACTTGTTTTTTTTAAAAAAAGTATGAAAAGCTTGAATCAATTTTAATTCTATTACAGTTCAGAAATATAGTTCAGCAACTTGGATGTGTGGAATTTTTCTTTTCCGGTTCGATACCAGCTTGCCCTCTGAAGTATCGAAGTTATCGATTATCGATGAGTCGGATGGCAAGCTCACTGTCGAATGGCTGCCAGACTGCCGGGTAGTAGCTTGCATGTTTGTTTCTCAATAGAAAGAATGTTCCCAAATGCCGTGGTCGGTAATAAAATTTACCTACTCGAAGAAATATTGTTTATCTATTATTTTTCACACCAATATGTTAATGTGTGTCAACTAAACGTTCAGCTAAACATTCAGTTATGTTTTATTGCTAATTTTACCCATTAATCTCAAGCTCAATTTCTTTTATTTATTTATTTAATGTTTAAAACTGTAAAAATATGTGATTGCTTTGGGAGAACGGAACAATGCTAAAACTTGTATCCAGGAGACAAGTGACGAACTATGTTAGCATTTTGCTCAATGGATCAAGGGAAACTGGACAAAAATCCTATAGAGATTAGGGTTACATAACTAAAAAACCTTAGCAATATTTGTTGTAGACTTTGTCAAGTAGTGCACATTATACAAACAAAAGCATGAGGTCAATACATTTACAAAAGTATGAATGTAATTATTAGGAAATATTACATAAAATACAACCATTTTGGGGATACCAACGTAATCCTTTGTGGTGAAATAAGTGCTCTAGCCAACAACTTCACATTACATTTTTAACTTGTGATTGATCACATTCCATTTAAAATTATTTTGTGCCAGGCTCTTTGATGTTTATAAAGATTTCTTAAGAAGGTTATCTAGTGAAAATGTAAATATAGCAAAATTTAAGGCGAAATTGCTTTTTTGCTGTAACTCCTAGAGAAAACGTAATGAAAATTAAATGTATATTTTAAGTGTTGAAGAGTTCATATTTCCAGGCTAATGTTATAACTTATCCGATAAATGGCTTCCAGTAAGTTACAATGTGTCACATGTGTGACTCAATGAGAGAAAAATATAATTGTAATATATTTTTCTTAAAATTATTTAAAATTTCTATTAATGCTCTTAAAAATAGTTATTTCTGAAACATTTTTTAAACGACGTTGAAAAATACCAAACTTTTAAAATTTCATTAAGAAATTGATGAGTTGAACTAATATTGTTTTCTTGTTAGTCCATTAGTTTAATTTATGGTTCCTTTCACAATTAAAAGAATGAAAAACTTGTGGTAATTTCACATACAAAATTATCCAAGATATTTTAAAATATAATTTCTTTTTTCTGAAGGCAAATGTTTTGCTAAGAAAGTCGAGACAACGGCATGCAGGAATATTCGTTAATAAGCATGAGGAGAGAGCTACTGCTGAGCTGTTACTAATTGTGCTCTGTGTATGTCTTTGTGTCTATGTAGTGCTTCCTGTCTCCTTTAGTGTAGAATAGAACAGCCCACACCCTATACTGCACTAAATTGGGGCTTCTCTGTAGACATATGTGTTTCTGTCTCTTCCTTGTTGATCACAACACAATTCGATGTTCACAACAACTTTTATATCATAACTATCTAGGGAACACATTCGCCAATAATTGGAATCAGTTTACCTACACGTAGATGTATATTGGGTTTCAGTTTTGGAATATTTTTTGGCAACACCATTACCAGCAACGATATTGTTGATAAAAATGTCTACAGTGAACACGATTTCAAAGTCACACACAATAGAACATAATCACTAGTATTAGACTGCTGTCAGAAAACAGAGTTCCAAAATCTACCAATAACTTGCAACAAATGTAAACTGTCTACTCCATTATAACTCATAGACAAATCATATTTTCACAACACATTATTTTGAAAATTTAATTATTTACAAAGATACGAAATATCAGAAGTAATCACAAAACCAATCCTCCAGTAAAAATACAATACTCATATTTTAAATACAGGCTCGTTTTTCATTAACATAAATATCTTTTTGGGGTTCTTGTTTCTCGCCACCCATAGTCATTTAAAGTTTCGAAATTTTTCATTAAGGTTTTTTTGTTATATGATTAAAAGTAAAAATATATATCTATCATTTCACATTCCGTGTCAACGGAAACTGTCTAATAAAAACCATAACGTGAATTGAATTTGAGAAACTTCTTTTTATCAAAATATAGACTGACATTCCTGCCACAACATAATTTTTTTCATGCCACTATGTTCCATATGTACATCAGATTATCGAAATTCTAGATTCTTATCGCATAAAGTTTTTAAAAAATTCTCAAAAGTAGAGGATTTCGTATTATAAAAAGTAAATGAATATATGTAGTATTCGTAGGGAACTTGGTTGTTTATTTTTTATTCAAAATACCAAACCGTAAATCACTAAAACCTAACGCGACCAGTTGAAAATTTTCATCGAGCACTCAAAAAAAAGAAGACTTCGAAGAGGAGAAAGAATGCAACTGAGAAAACATGAAGACGTCGGAAGGATATTCGAAATCCCACGTTGCCAGTTGTCATGGGAATCCAATTGAAGCGCTTTTAGGGTACGAGTCTTCTTCGTTCGTCGTTCCGGCTCTAACAAATCCCTGCTCCACGAATTTAAAACCAAACAATTACAAATATATTGTCAATTCTTGATAATGTTTTGAAAAATACTATAGGGCCAAGACGAACTAAAATAAAAAAGTCCTTACTTAAGTGAGACAATTTTATTGTCTGGGTATTCCTTTGAATTTGTTTTCCATTTTAGTTTCGGACTTCAAAATTGGACTAATTGCACATTCAACTAAAAATTTTCTAAAAATATGTAGTAAGCATTGAATAAATTGTAATCTCTACTAATGTGAAAAATTGTTTGTTTGAAAACCACCAGATTATAATATATTTCTCGATGAAATAATTTTAGTTTTGATTGCATTGTAATCACTTAATGTTAATTATTTTCTTCAAAGACATAAATTATTATAAAATTCAGTTATCACTAAAACCAGTAAATAGAGATCAAACTAATTTTTTATGTAAACTTGTATGTTGAACAAGTATTACTGTAAAATGTATTACTGTCATAATTATTTCAAAATTCATTCAAAGCAATTTTAGTTCAAGTGAAAAGGGAGTAAAATATCTAGTGCTGGAATAATGGCATCTTCTTCCATTTCGGCTCTCATATAATACATGAACGGCAACTTGTTTGATTTATTTCCCTGCAACTACAGAATACAACACGATTGATTAATAACGTGATTTTAATTTTGGTAGATATCAGATAATTCTCTTAACACAATTTTATTTTAAATCAATAGGCGTGGAAGATATGCACTCAAATAAAATGAGACTACAAACGCCTTCCTAAACTGGAATTACAATGTGATATTGTAATTAAATTTCTATGATATTGTACCCATTGCGCGGGGCAATCTAAATTTAAACTTGTAATGACAACTGGCATGGAGATTACGAATATTCCTGATGTTGTGGAAAGTGTCTGAAACAAAACAGGATCAACGTCCCACACTACGACAACCGTCATCCGAATACGTGTCTCTAGCAGCTAGTATGAGGTAAATAGACACGACAAAGCTTCACATATACTATCACGTGCATTCTCACAAGTGTGTGCATTTTGCTTTGGGGAACACAAAACGCATTTACACAGTGAGAGATCTGATTTTTTTGTTTTGATTTTTTTATACTGCGTTACTATTTTTTCAAGAGAAGCTTTTGAGATTTGAAACAAGAAGAAAACTGCTCGAAGACTGTTTTATAAACAAGAAAAAAATATTTTGAGATTTTTGCAATCCTTAAAGAAAACTATTTTGTTTTTTCGAGCAGTTTCCTTTGTAGCTGATTTTTTTAAATAGTCAGAATTTTAAAATTAATTTTTATTAGCGGTATATTTTATGTTAGTTTTCAAGCTGTATTTTTTTAAAAGCGTGCAAACATGATACTTGTTCATACGTAAACATTACGTAGCATATAACTTTATATATTGTCAATTTTTAACATTAATCTTTTTGATAATATTCATTAGAGCAACACACAGACATTACAACATTATACATCCTACACATACATTATCGACAAATAAGCAAGCTGTTTCATATTTGACATGCGCAGTCGTAATTTTGAATCAGAGATATGATAAGCCAAAAAGGAAAGGACAATCTATCATTATTATTTTTCGTAAAAATATGCATTAAAAAAGTGATATGTTGCTTATAAGCACATGGTTTACAACACCATGTTTATTTATAAACCCTGATAGTGAGATGTACTGTTGATGGCAAGAAAAGATTTGTTTTTGTGAACTATAATCCTCGAATAATTAGAGATCGAAGAATTATCGTGCTGCTAAAAATGATACTGTTATTCAAAAGCAAACAATTTGTTAAGTATTGAAATATTAAGAATATATTTTATCAAATCATGTTACAATTACTACATTTTTGTAATAGACACGTGTGTTTTATTAAGGTGTGACACTCATAAAAATATCAACTCATTATTTTACAGAGGGAATTTACGAAACAAACTGGATTGCTAAAGCTTCTTTATTTTGGTTTGGCTTTAATGAAAGTTGTTCAATACATGATGTGTCATATAAACAGATGAATACATTCAGATCACAGAAGGTTTTAAAACTTTCTTTCATCAATGTAACTTCATAAAATATTATTCATGTACATCACTCAAATTTATTAGTCTTATAGTAGTACATGTAGTAGTTTAATAACGGTATACAAATTGAAAGAAATTCATTACACAAATACTTTTTAAACAACATATTTTCAATCCATAATAAACAATAGATGCATTTTCGTAACACCCTCTCGATTCTCAAATGTTTAGTAAATACGACATACAATTCACATATTCCATCTAGTTATAGTAATTGAAATTTAATAACAAAAACACACATAAGCAAACAAAATCATATCTTTAAACATGATAAAAACTGCATAAACCTATTCGACGTTTTACCCAATTTTACCAAAAAGATTCCGTTTGTACACAAACCATTTAACGCATTACAACTCGCCTGTTTGCACAACACCGCAACAGAAAGACAACTTCCGTGACTGTCTGTGTCTAGCATGAACAATGTGTGTTTTTTCTTCTCACACTCGCTGTCTCACTCAGTGTGGTATTCTCCGAGGCATGATTGTTGTCTTCACCCCTCCTTCACAAGGTCACGTGACGTCCGGGCAGGCACACACGACTGCCAACTGTGCAAACTTTAGTTTCTTACTCTCGACTTCCGCTCTCTTTGCCCCGCTGTGTAACAAACGCGAACTCCGTACTGCCACCCTCTCTACTTCTATTTTTGCCCGTCTCCTGTGTGGCATTGTGATAAAATATTTGTAGGTAATATCACATACACATCACCCTGGAACGAGAGCAGGTTCTGATTAAATGAATACATTGTGCTTGAATAATGTGCATTAAAATAAAACCGACCGTATCATTTATGGTGATATAAATGTTATTTTAGTATTTCTTTTTTATTTAAGTTCACTTTATTAGTTGCCTTAGAAACACTTAAATAAATTTAAATATATTACACAAAAGATATAAGTTTCTTAATAATGATCTAACTGGTACGAGTATACGCACACTTTTTCTTGAGTCCCGGAATATTTACATTCACTCGTTTACTAACATCAGCTGTATTAAAAATAAATAATTGCAATAAGCGTTGTTGACAAAATAGAATACCAAGAAATGTTCGCTCCCATGAAAAAAATGTTGTGTATCGGAAAAAGAGTTGCAGGATTGACATAGTCCTCTCCTCAAAATAATTAAACTAACAATTTCTCTCGCATCTAATGAAATGAGGACTCAAGAAAACGAGTGCGAGTAATGTTGATGAGTACGTTCAAAACACAAAGGAAGAAACTGAGTTATAGACGGATGTAACATAACTGTACGTAGAACTAAAAGTAGTGAAACTAGACACACGAAATCTTCGATTTATACGTTTCTACTACGATGTATTTAATTATAAAAATAATTTTAATAAATTCATCTTCTGCAGAGGTGAAATGGGTGTATGTTCCTTTAAAAATACATCAGTAACATAGAATAGTACATACCGATATCTATAACAACATTTTTTATGTATAATTGTCACCAACCCGTCACCTTGTTGGACGCAATTATGCTCCGAGAATATATTCCGCAATCGTAAAGTAGCGATCTTTTGGAATTTCGGAATATATTCTCCGAAAGTAATTGCTTTCAACAAGGTGACGGGATGGTGACAATTATATATAGATACAAGGGCCGATAATGGCGATCATGGAAACTGTTCAAAGGATTGGTTGTCTGGGTAGCTTAGTGGTTGGACCAGCGTAAACGAAAACGCTCGGTTTCGAATCGCGGTCAGGGCAACCAATTCTTTGAACAAATGTAATTATTAACATTTTTTAGATATCCAGAATATCAAAAAAGGTTGTTATTCCATAAAGCACAACGTAAATAGCAAATATTAAATGATTAGAAGCCTCTTCCTTTAAAGCTTTCTGTCGCATGACATTAGCTGCGTCATAAGCAATGACACACTGATCTTTCGGTCTGCTCTACGAGCAAAGGTAGACAAATATTTGAATTTGCCTTCAAAATCAAAACTGTTTTATTGTTGTTGTTTTTTTCGAGTTGCTGAATATCTAACAAAAAACCGTAGACACCTGTCACATGGGCGGATGCTGTTTAGTTTCGTTTCAGTTTCTCCGCACATTGGAAATTAAGAACATGGATAGCATTGAGTCTGCACGACGCTTAATTTCCTATGGTTTTGTAGCCAAATATCTAGTTGTTGTTGTTGTTGTTGCCAAACAGATTTTTAGAAAAAAAAGAAATTTATTTCACAGGCTGTAATGAACGGACTTACAATAGAGTTATTGAGAGAAACATTATTTTTCTAAAGTGGCTCGAAAATATTCCTTCATCTCTCTTACAAATTGATCATTTCCATTCATTCTTCATTTTCAAAATAATATTAATTGCGTCATTATTCTCAAAATGTATTTATTTCCTGATTAGTATTATAAATATAGAATATTCTTGGAGACATTCCTTTGCCTGCATCTTCATTGGCGCCATTTTGGCACAAACTTTTTCTAGACAACTCAGAGATCTAAATCAGATGAGGGAAGCAGACAAAATGTTTTGTTACAAATGTACTTCTTATAATAATAATAATAATAATAATAATAATAATAATAATAATAAACCGTCTACATAGCTCATCGGCAACATCGATCTGGAGATCCTAAAGTTTGAGTTTTGACTGTGGCGGATTTTTGACCAGCTGTATAGGACGATTTTAGCCACTGGCTGACGAAGAATACTAGTGGCCAGCTGCTCCCTTCGATAGTTTTCCATCGTTTCTCCAATTAACACGAGGGGAACGCCGAAGCAGTTCCCATACAAACAAGTCACAGACCGCGTGCGATCTTTCCTTCCTCTTTCTTATCCTAAATTCACCCCCTTACATACGTGCATGCATGCACTACATTACCATACATGTCGAAAGACCGGCTGAATTCACCCGAACTTTCCTGCCCATGTCGAAAAGCCTGCCAACGTCTGGACGATCGTCGAACCATAGGACGTCCCGGTCCGTGTGTCCCTGGTTGATGCCCGAGTCACCCAAATCGACACTATATATTGAGATATTCTTGTAAAGCTATAAATGCGTTTATAGGATGTTAGAGGGGAATTTTGTTATTTCATTCGCTGTACCATCAAATAATATTTTTCATGTTACCGCGGGAATGAGTTGATTTCTACACTTAAACGACAACAGCCAGCTCACTTGCCCTTGCAAAATGTTTCTATTAGAGGAAAGCGAGTACTTATCGTATTTTTTTCAAAAAACGCTCGTCGCTTTTTTATTCAAAATTCTATATAGTAAGATAGGATTTGTAATATTCCAATGTTCAGTAAAATGTGAACAGCCTATACGTCTCGCCAAAATCCACATAAAATATTTAATTGTTTTTTATGGTAAATAAATATATACAATAATATACAATTTCACTGAATACTGTGTTGTTAAACGTACGCTCGCGCGAATAACTGGAAAGTACGTATTGTTACAAACATAAATCGATGGGCCTTGTTTCTCCGATCAACACCCGGAACAGAATCATAACATTCGCTTGATCTTTCCTTCCTCTTCCTTGTCCTTTGCATACCCATTACTTACACATATCATACATGCCATGAGACCAGACGGGAGCTCAGAGCTTGTTCCGCCTAGGGCGGCGTCTTACTGGGGAGATATCTGGAAGGGAAACCTTCTGCAAGCGAGGATAGGTTGATGCCGGCTCTAACCAGGCAGAGAGGAGGAACTCCGTCACCTTCCTGGATAAAAAAACATTCATCACAACTAAGGGACTACTGATCATTGCAGTTGTCCGGAAATATCAATGAATCGATGTATCTTATTATGCCTTTTCCGTAAAAAAGGTATGGATCTCTGAGATGTTCTGAATTCGTTCTTTAAGCGTTGCATGTTTCGTGACTTTCTTATTGCATTTGTTTAAAATGTAAACAAGCTTCCTAACTCACTCTGATCCCTCTAGGTTATCAAATGACTGCTACAAACAACGGTGAATTCTATTCGTCTAGTTACAGTTAAAAGATAAAAATAATATGAAGCAATCGACTAATTCTTGCTCTGCTACTGACATAATGAAACGCTGATTTATAATAAAATTCTATTTTTTTAAACTATAGATTTTAAAAATATATAAACATTAAAAAATAAGATAATCATAACTGACCACACAATGTTCATTTCATATACCAATTTCGAATCCTTGGGGTTCGTCACTTTTTGGCATAAACATTTCAATGAATAGTGGCAAAACCAGTTTTATTTTGTAGTCAGATTTGAATGATTTTCTAATTATTACAATCATTTAAAATTTAATAGTTTTCGAAACTTTTGTCATTTTTCTTCAATTCTGTAACATTAATGTTTGAAATAAATGAGAATGAAAGAAATGAAATTGATTAAACGCCTGTAGTTTAATGAAAATGACTTGTTTTCTCAAAGAAGAAAAAAAACCTGCTCTCGTTTCGTTGGGTGCCTTGTACAGGTAACACTATTGACCCTACACCGTGCTGAAATAGATAATAGTTTGTGGACTAGCCGGCACAGGAAATAGATGCAGCACTTGATGTGTTGATGTGTAGAACTAACTTTCGTCGGTAGACCAAGAAATTGTAACTGCTTCTCACAAAGTCTCCTTCGAATGAAGAGAGTACACAAACTTCAGACCCTCAACTATTTTTGGTTTGTCAAATTTAAGACGATGTTTGACATTTTTCAGATATTTATTATGATCAATGTGGGTGCAAATAAATTATGTTTAATTGAATTTATTTCGAACAATTCAACAAAGAGCAAGAAATTGAGTATTACAAATAAGCATAAACTAATGTTTCCACCTATTTATAATGGAACATTTTCCCCCAAAAAATAATCATCAAATGCTTCTAAAACAATCGCGTTATACGAAGGGTGCAGTTTTTTTGTTAGGTCCCAAAACCTTTTTTTTACAAA
Source organism: Gryllus bimaculatus (assembly GCA_017312745.1). NCBI lineage: Eukaryota > Metazoa > Arthropoda > Insecta > Orthoptera > Gryllidae > Gryllus > Gryllus bimaculatus. The sequence goes on from BOPP01000143.1 coordinate 779,438, forward strand.
CCATTCGGTCATACAAACATTTTTTAAACGCATCGCTATAATTTCATGAAATGTTCGTTAGTCAGTATTTAATTGTAGATAATTTGGGAGGAAAATGTTAGTGTATGAATAATATTTGTACACAGAGAGTGACAAAGGTTGACGTCTTAAATAATAATACAAATAGTGCAATAATTTGTCATTCTCTGCGTATTGTTTCCACCTGAATATAACAAATAACTTAATTCTAAATTCAAGAACGTCGCATGTAAGATTCGTCGGATTTTACCTAAAAGGTACCTGTTCAGCAGCATACATTGGGATTAATTTTTTGTAGTTTAGTAGAAAAGAAGTACAAAATTGATCACATGAAGTTTTTTATTTCTATTCAAACTGAAAAATGTGTTACTATCTTCATTCTTCTTAGATATCTTTGTTGGAAGCAGTGAAAGATGTTACTACAATATTCTTTCATATTGAAAACGAGATATGCTGACAAACACTTTGTCTCAACTCTTCGCAAGCTTGCCTACCTCGACATGTAGCGAAACTTTGGTTAAAAATTATATGCTTTAAAATTTGAACATTCGTGAGGATTTATGTAGTAATTTTTGGTTCCTAATATGTTCTTATTGTTTTCCTAAATTATGTTGAAATGTTTTATGTCAAAATTTTCGTTTAACTGTTCCAGAGTGTTTTCTACTGCAAATAAAATTAATTTAGTACCACGTGAAGATTAACTGTCGCACTTTATACGGAAAGTCAGACTCGTTTTTAGTATACATTTTTGTAGTTCATCTTTTCAACAATGTATAGTGTATTTTAGATGATGTGTGCACTTCAACTGAGTCATATCAATTCACAAGACTGTCAGCAAATGTTTTCATGGAAATCTCTTTGTAATCTTATGGTTTGGGCATTTAATTTTTTGTTTACAAAGCATTTCTTCATAATTCTGAATTTTTATTGAATTTCTCTGGTAGTATAATTTATTATGGGTACAAAATTAATTAAATTACGCTGTTGATATAGTATTTCGCGATGAAAAGTATCAGATGAGGATATAATTTATCCTCCTTATTGGAACAACAAATCTAGATTTCAAGAACTTTGATAGCATTACTAAACTCCCTGTTTAATCTCCACTAATTTTTAATTTGATGAAATAAAATGCTGTGATCTTTGCTTGATTAACGTTAAGTGCACATATTATCTATATAACATCAAAGTGCGTAGTTATCCAATGATTTGGGAATCTCATTAGTGAATACTGAAATACATTACAGATATGCTGACATCTAAAACATACATACACTTACACCATTCTTATAAGTTGCATCAACTCAGCAAAATTTGATACACATAATTTTGTACTTGAATAACATACCATTTCAGTATCTAAACTGCAAATAAACATTATTTCATTTTGCTGGCCAAACCACATCATGACACAGGAAACTAATACCAACTAAGCCGAAGGGAATACCAAATATATTCGATAGTGATAATGCATAGCTTTCTTTATGGCTCTGCTCAGACTTTCTTGTTTCAAAATATAATGTAGTTCATTGTAAACATTCATGAACAAGATGTGAACAAAACGTGCTATGCATTTTAAGGTATGATGTTCCCTCGTGCCAATGATTACACATTGAAAACAATCGCAAAATTAGTTGTCAGTCGATTCTATGTACAGGAGCTTACATAGAAACACAAGTACCAACAACAAATATGTGCTAACTGAAGATAAAACCTCCATACATTCTAATAGTTCTCAAGAAATTGTGGCTGATCTTTGAAGAAACAAAACCGAGAGATGTGCACAAGAATGTTCACAATTTATGTTCTCATTTTCTTTGTGTGTGTGTATGTGCTTCCAGAGTCGAAGAAAAAATAATTATTCATGTGCCTTGATACATCTAGCTCTAGTGAAGTGTACAATTTTTTTAGTTTTCATATTGAATATCACTACAGTTGCAATACTTATTTTCTTTTTTTACACCCTTGTGAATAGTGATCTGTAAATTGTAGTTTTAATTGTATTGTTGGAAAAATGCAATTTTATCCTGTCGTGTGAAGCGAAAAACCATCAATTGATGAATCACTTTTCTAATAGAAACTCAATTCTTAATCATTATTTAAAATTGCCAAGAAATGGTTTATGTTCAAATTCCCAGTGTCTGTATGTATCTAAGCATCATTACCAACCATTAGAACTAAGCCCCTCTAAAAGTGTACCAATTTGTATCTGATATATATTACCTAATACTCCCAAATTGTATTAAAGGAAAAATGCAATTTCATTCTGTGACGTCAAAAGAATTACCATGAAATAATGAATTCCTTTTTATAATGTAAACTCAATTCTAATCGTTATTTAAAATTTAGCAACGGTTTGTGTTCAAATTCCCAATGTCTGTATGTGTCTAAGCATCATTACCAAGCATTAGAACCGAGCCCTTCTGAAAGTGTTCCAATTTGTATCTAGTATCTATTATCTGATACTCCCAAATGCGCACCCTTTACCACACTTAGCACACACCTCTCGGTTCTGTTTCGCACTGATCCAGCACACTTTGCACACGCCATACTCTCCGACCTGATAATCATCTTCTCGAAATACCAATCAGCCTTGTACCTCTTTGTGTTGCATTACAACAGCTGTAATATTTATTATTGTACATCGCTGGCTAATGTTTGGTGTGAAAGTGAAATGAAGATTATCCCTTAACCATTCTAGTTAAATTAACGGAAAAGCTGGCTCTCCCGACTCAAAAACTATCTCAAATCGGGAAAAAAATAGTCTCATAAACTTCCAGGATTTCTACTTAAAAGTTTCTAACGTACATGTGGTTTAGTTATTGAATAGAACATACGTATGCATTTTTACTATATTATTTCGAACGTGTTTATTATCTTGGAAACTTTATTACACTGTTTTGTACTTCATCGTTACCCGAGAAAGTAGTACCATTTTTAGTTTTGTTCAAGTCAGTTGCCATGTTTTCATTGGTCATAAGTAGGGCTTGGATAGTTATGCATAGAAAAAGTAAAATATGTGTGTAATTATGAGATTTAAAACAGGTAGATATGCATTAACGACGCAGAAAATATGTAGTATACAAAAACTCATACAAATTATGAAATTATCGTAATTTTTTATTTTCATCACTTATATTTATCACTAAAGATCTAATTAACATGTAGTTTACAAAAACAATGCAAATTGTGATAAAAACCACCTGAATTATGGACTGAAACTGTTGCTTCAAGTCACTTAATTATTTTCATTTAAGTGTATAAAAGTCATCATTATAAGGTTTAAAAAGAGAAACGATTTTCTGTTGCTATTCAAAATGATTTGTACTGGAAAAACAACAGAGATGTCGTTGGCCCAAGTTTGCTATTTCTTCCCGTGACAATGTTTCTTCAATGTCTGACCATCAAGGTCTTGCGGTTCAGTCTGTTTGGAGAGACTTTTCATTTTGGAAAAATAACTAGGCCGAAATTTCATTACCTTACAAATATTATAGTCAGTTCCTAATGAAAAAAACTTTTGTTATTTACTTATTTATTATTAATATTATAAACAATATTATAACAATAAAGTAATTAATAATAATATTTTTTAGACATTTTCCTGTCAAAATAGCAGAATATGTATCATTCTAACAGTATACTCTAAATATTATGCAATTATAAAGAATCCCAAAATATGTAAAAACATGCACTATAAGAACTTTTACAATGCATGAACCTTGTTTAGTAGACATATTACAATATGCATATATTAAATCTTATAGAAAAAAGTTATTACTTAACTATCCTTGCCCTAGTCATAAGCGATAGAAGATTTTTTCCATTTTACCCAAGTGTTTTGAAGTCCGTTGGCTATATGTCTTCAAAGGATGTTTTCGTTTTGTTTTGTTTCTAGAAAATTCGTTATTTTTCGCGCAGCATTAATAACTTTCTCTCTACTCTGTAGCCACAAAGTAAAAATTGTGCGCAGTCTGAAGCCCCTGTGTAAATTACTGCTCCAGCAGACGCCTGTGTTTGATGGACGCGAACCATGTAACGACCGATCAGAGATCTAAAATTATCATCAAGACAGAATTTTCGCATCCACCTATTACTATTTCAGAAAATCTACCATAACCTGAACTCGATCCTATGTTGTTTTTTAAAAATTCTGGTATGTGTTTTCGTGATAACATTCTCTTAACCATTTACTAGCGTCTAACGTGAAGTAATCCTTCGCTAAATTAGCCATCGTCACTCGTATTCAGTCATTGACGCCTATCTGTTCGGTCAGAGGCTCGGTGCCGTTAGATCCCCGAGGTTTCCAGACGGTCACCCGTCCAGGAACACGCGGTGTCCCGATTTGCATACTTTCCGTAACCTTACGGAGGATGGTTAAATAATCCCACACAGCGCTAGCTATGATCTAGTTGTAGTTGCAGACTCTCGCTGTGCTTTCTGTGGGGCATAATTTATCAAAACATGTTCCAAAAACTCAAGTTAATTCCCTGGATCTATTTGTAAAAGCAGTTGCATATTTATATCTTATTAAGCCTAAACCACAAAAAAAAATTTAAAAAAAAGTATTTCGAGAAGATGAATTCTGGTCGAGAATCTCATACCACCGAACCACTCCACTGTAACCACACACATGCGAGTGGGTGGGGGGAGCTGTAAGCATAAGCGACAGGAAAAAAAAGAAAAAAAGCACGCCTTTTCCACTTAGTCCTTCACTTCATTTCAGTGGCCCTCAATTGCACCTAGAAACAGTCGATTCTCTCACTTCGGTCAGCGACTCAACTTCGTTGCCTAACGAAAATGGCGATTGTCCGATCACCTACTTTCTTTGAAACAATCATATCGACATCTTTCGATAACGATGGATTAGTATTTGATTCGTTTATGTTCAACTGCACTGTTTGCTATTTAGAAACATACGTCCTCTGATGTTAATTAAAAATTACAACATTTAACTACTACTTTAATCAAAATTCCTACGGCGATTGTAATTATGTTTTTTTCACAAAATTTTACATGGCATTTTCTCTTGTACGTTACGATCATGTCACTTTTTTTCTAATGAAGTCTTGAACCGAAAATATTACGCCTACAAATAAATTTATTAGAATGGTCCTTATTTTAAAAATGTTCAAACGTTTTGAGTACAATCTAAAAATTAAATTAAATGTGAAAACATTAATCCTGTATTTATTCAGTCAATTTTGTCAACTCGTGCCTCAAAGGCTTTTAGGATTTTAAATAGAACTTCAGTATATTTTCTGTTTTTAATTTCACAACTTTTCTGATTCCAAACAATTTGATATAAAGCTACATATCTTTAGGTTTTGGGGGTCGCTGATGAAGAATTTGGAACAGTAAATTCATTTGTTACTTGATAGTTGGAAGTATTGTTGTCAAAATAAAGACTTTTTGATGATAATGCAATAATTGTTGACAGGGGTTTCGCAATATCTAAAAGTTTTCTTGGTGAGGCTGAGTACAAACCTGATATAAAATCTATATTGTCACATTTCAAAGCTGTCAAAATTGCTCATTATTATATTTCAATTTCTTTTAGAGGGTTCATTCGTTACTAATCGAGTATTGCCCAAAAAAAGACCATCCTTGTAATATTTTGTTTGTAGGAGTACTATACAGATGTAATGTACCTACATACTTAATCTTGTTTGACATCATTCTATCAGATTTTAGTTTTTTTTTATGTACTTAGATATTTTATACCCGTCTGTGCGAAGGAATAAATGGTGCTTTTACCGTATATTTTGTGAGCTTCTTTCCGTCTAAAGGTAAGAAGCAATGAACTGATGTTCATGATGAAAGAACCAAACATCTATATTCGGAGATGTCCTTAAGAATCAATATTTTATTGACACTGTATTTTTTTTAGGAAAACAAGGTAAGAAACGAAATGATACAAGTCCGCATGAGTGCACTAGTAAAATATGAACGCACAATTTTAGATAAACATATTTTAGAGGAATTGGTTAGTCGTACAAATATAACATATACACTTGTTCGCAAGTGAAATAGCATTTCTGTACGTGAGGAGTCTATCGGTGTATCCGTCACGAAGCTGAGTCACTCTGGCGAACGAATGGGAAGAATCGACTCGTACACCTCCTCCTCGTCCCTCACAATCACCCCACCCGTCACCCCCGCCCCCAGCACCACTCACCATCCCCCCAACGAGCCTACAACTCATACGCGGCCGGGGTCGCGCTTTCTGTCTGTTGCGCAGGCAAGGGCGACGTGTTCGGCGACAACTTTTGGAAGGACACGTCGTCCTCCCAGCAACAGCTGCACCAGCAGCAACAGCAACACCAGCAAGAGCAGCAACATCAGCACCGCCAGCACCAACAGCAACACCACCAACAGCAGCAGCAACAGCAACAGTCGTCGCAGCCGGTGTACGGCATGGGCACCGGGGGAGGGGGGTTAATCACCGGCGCCCAGGGCGGCGACGGTTGCGCGGGTGACGACGGCTCTGGCAATTTGTCTGCAGGCAAGGGCGACGTTTTTGGAGATTCGTTTTGGAAGGACTCGGCCATCGGCCAGTCGGCGGCCAACGTTCGCGCGCTCACCTACTGCGACCTGCACACCATCAAGAGGGACCGCCTGCTGGAGGTGCTGGACTTCTACCAGGCCTTCGCCAACTCCTTCGCCAGGAACCTCGTGCTCACCTACAACCTCAGGCACCGGGTGAGTGCAGTCCAGCTGGCCGGCGTGCTTAAGACAATTTCGTCGTCAGAGTGATTTCACCTAGGAAGTTGGCGCTTCTTTTCGTTGGCGCTCGCCGTTCTATCTTCTCTATCGCTTTCGTCTTTATGCGGTCTCATTTTCAATTGTTTTCTTACCTCCATATACTCTGCTTTCCTCTTTCGCATCTTAAATTATTAGACTGTGTAACTCTGCATTTTTAGTACACTCCATAACTTAATTCCCCTTCTCATTTTCAACTTCGAAGTCTCTCTCTTTCCTTCTTTTCTTCGCCAACTCCATCGCCAGAAACGTCGTGCTCACCTACAACCTCAGGCACCGGGTGAGTGCAGTCCAGCTGACCGGCGTGCTTAAGACAATTTCGTCGTGAGAGTGATTTCACCTAGCGAGTTGGCTCTTATTTCGTTGGCACACTCTGTTCTGTCTTCATGCGGTCGCATTTTCAATTGTTTTCTTACCTCCATATAATGTGTCGTCTTCAATTATTAGACTGTGTAACGCTGCTTTTTTAGTACACTCAATAAGATAATTCCCCTTTCCATTTTCAACTTCGAAGTCTTTTTCTTTCCTTATTTTCTTTGCCAACTTCATCGCCAGAAACTTCGTGTTCACCTACAACCTCGGGCACCGAATGAGTAGGGCACGCTTGGTGTCCATCCGCACTTGGCTCAGTTTTGTTTCCACAGTGTTTTCTTAGCTTGTTTTGCTTTCCTCTTCTGCTTATTTTCGTTGGCATTCATAATTATTTCTTCTACGTCGCTTTTGTGTTCACGCGATCTCATTTGTAGTTGCTGTATATCCCTTTACTGTATGTTTGTCTACCTTATGCTCATTGGGCATAAGGTTCATTTATTGAACTTTCTAATGCTGTTATTCTAATGCTGCTGCAAAATCTGTTTTTATAACATCGAACCCTCGTTGATTTTTTATTTTGTTAATTCAATTCGTTAGTTTGGTCTCTATTCCTTTCTCTTGGTTGCTTCTTCGAGTATTTGGCTTTTTTTGCCCTGCCACTTTCTCATCTTTCAATACTAATTTCACACTCTCTCTTTTCTTGCATTTTCATGATATATGTGGCTTTTCTCAAAATGCGATTTCTCTCTATTTGTTTCAACCTTTCTTTGTTCTTCATTCATCGAATTTTCCTTAGTTTTCGATTTCGTATGTGGGTTTTTTTCTCTCACGCTTCTCTTTGAGAGGAGTCAGTTCATTCATTCGTCTAATTATGTGCTTCTGCAGCCATCCAGGATCTTTGCTTTTTTAGTCACCTTTTTATTTTATCTTCCTCTCTCTCCCCCTCTCTCTCCCTTTCCCCCTCTCTCTTTTCGAATGTTTTGCAATCGGTGTTGAGGTCATGAGGAATTGTTCTCTTGTGTATTATTTCCCACCAATGTACTTCTATACTTTGCCCGGTACAGTGTCTACATTTGCATTTGTTCTCCAGCTACGAAAACATTTTAGGATATAGCAAATTATTTATTACCATTCTCATTTATTTATAACACCTAAGACTTTATATTGTACGTGTATATATGATTTGTTCTTTCCCCAAATATATTTTCAACCTCATGTTTTATCTCTTTATATTTTTGTTTTAGCCACCATTTTTTGGTTAAATGTAGCTCATTATCAACTTTTCTAAGTTTCCGTTTTATTTTAGCGAGTCTCTTTGTTTTTTTGGACATCTTTATAATTTTTTAAGACTACTTTTCTTGTGGCAATACATTATTCCATCTTAAACTGAAGTTATTAATGATATTATATCTTTCCAATTTCAATTTGTCTATTAAAAGCTGAATTGCATTATATCTCCTACATCATTTCGTCGTGTTTCTCCAGATTGTTTTCTGATTGATCTGCAGATTGGGCATTTTTCGCCTCTGCAGAGCTTTCAGAACTTTGGTAAACATGTGCATGGGGACAACAATTTAAAATTTAATTATCAAAAACACCATTCAAATTTGCATTCCCTACTAAAATACTTATTTTACATCATTAATAAACATTGTGGTGAAAAATTGATTAGTTCAATCAAGTACATGAATTTTTATTACAATTATTAATCTAATAATTGTTAAAATTTGAAACACTCTTTTGCAACTATATCTTTATTTCATTGCCTTGTTAATGGCAAATTATATTCTGTGTTATCTCATTTTCATGTATATTTTTTTAACACGGCACTTCCCTGCCATTACTGTAGATTTTTGCATTTTTTTCCATTTAATACAGCCAAACAATTCAATTCCGACTGTGAAAATCTGAAAATTCAGGAATACTTTTCGTCTCTTTCTAGTTTATTTTTTAAACTGATGTTCCTTTATATTCACGACTTGCATTTCTTCTTATTTTTTGTGTCCTTTTATATGAATAAAGTAGGATTCTAGTGTAGAATTACCTACAAAACTTATATTGGATTTTATTTTGTTACCATTATTTACATTTTATACTTTTTCATCCTATATATTTCCTTCTTTCCTCATTTGTTTTCTTGCATTTCTTCCATCAAAAATCTGATTTTTCATAGCATATTCTTCTCGTCTTACTACATCAAAAATATTTTATTATTTTCAATAGCACAGCTAACACTTAAAAAGGTTCATTTTTAATATTTTATTGTATAAAATTACCCAGGTACAACGATTTAAAATAAATTCACAAGGAGGTAAGTAATAAAAGTTTTAAAAGCGACTTACTAACACACAACACTCCTCCACTTCTTCATGATTCAGTATTTCTCTTAATCAATTACATACCCCTCTTTCTAGGATCCCATGTTTCTCTCAAGAAAGTTAACCTTGCTAACCGTAGCAGTTAATCCAAGCCCCCCTTGTTCCCACGGAGCCTGTTACGTTCTAAGCCGGAGAAAGGGGAAGGCACTGAGTGGTAGTTGAGTCCACCGCCACTGCGCTCCCGGGTATCCACAGGACATTCCTCCGCAGAAAGGGAAAAATCTCATGACGTAGTATTGATGTAACCTCGTGACGGAAAATCTCATGGCGTAATCTGTATATACGGAGACTCACAAATAGAGGTGAAACACGCATGCAGTCTCAAGATGCCATTCTGAGTTGGAGGATTTATTTGCTTCCAAGACACCCTTTTGCCTCTCGAGAAATGTATCCCTCTTGCTGTTCTCTCTTTCTACATCGATTTTCGAGAAAGCTACTCTTACTGTGTGTATTTTCTCTCGAGAGTGCTATATTTGGTAAGAACGCGTTTGTAACTCTACATCACTTCCATGAAAATTGTTAATTTTCATCAATTTACAGCTTCATGGCTCCTCTAAGACTAGTATTCCTTGTTATTATTCTTTAAATTATCCTCATTGACATTTGGTTTTGCTACCTCATTTTCGTAGCCTTGTTCCACCTACCGAGCAGGTTATTATATTATTTCTTTTGCAGAAACTTGCATCGACAAACAAATATTTTTTTCTATTTTTATCATCCTCGGCACTTTTCAATCGGATTATCGATACGATGTCACTTCTTCAGCATATATTCTTGTGCATTATTCCCCTTACCTTCCTTTGGGCGGGACTGCGCGTGTCGGGCAGCGGTGCGCCGGTGATGCGCTCTAACTGGGGGCTCTGCGTGCGCGCAACTCACCTTCCGCAAGGTGTTCCACAAGGCTTTTCAAGAGAGCATTCCCTTCTCCTCATCATCACACCTCTCGACTAGGCTATTCCTACCATTCCCCTTCCCTCCCATTGCATCTCTCAAACGACACTTCCGACGTCCCCACCCTCCGAATCGTGTGCTGAGGAATCAATCTTGTCCGTCGTTTTGGCGAGGCTGCGCGTGTCGGTCGGCGGGGCGGCGGTGGTGCGCTGACGAGTCTAGGTGTTCTGCTAGGTGTTCCACAAGGCTTCTCGAGTGAGCATTCCCTTCTACTCATCTTCCGAGCTCCTCATCACCACTTCTCGCGACTAGGCTATTCCTACCATTCCCCTTTCCTCCCACTGCATCTCACAAACGACACATCCGACGTCCCCACTTGGAGTCGTGTACCGAGGAATGAATCTATCCACCTCGTCCGCTCTGCGCGTGCGCAGCTCATCTTCCGCAAGGTGTTCCACAAGGCTTCTCGAGTGAGCATTCCCTTCTACTCATCTTCAGAGCTCCTCATCACCACGCCTCTGGACTAGACTATTTCTACCATTCCCCTTTCCTCCTACTGCATCTCTCAAACGACACATCCGACGTCCCCACTTGGCGTCTCCGAATCGTGTGCTGAGGAATGAATCTATCCATCTCGTCCGCTCTGCGCGTGCGCAGCTCATCTTCCGCAAGGTGGCGGACGTGCGACGCGAGCGCGAGCTGGCGGAGCGGCGCAAGAATGAGCCGCAGCTGGACCAGAACCAGGACCACCTGGTGCGCAAGATCTTCTCCAAGTTCCGGCGCGACCGCGCGGCCGCCGCGCAGCGCGAGGCCGCGGCCCAGCAGCAGCAACAGCAGCAGGTGCGCGTATCCCCCTAACCACCCCCACACTTACTCTCACTCTCTCCCGAAGTGCCCCGTTCTTCGTTTTTCTCTGATTCTCCAACGCTATCTATCTACTACTCTGCCACCGAGCGAAAGCTCATTAGCATAAAAATAATAATAATAATAATAATAATAATAATAATAATAATAATAATAATAATAATAATTATTATTATTATTATTATTACCTCCATTCCTCTCTTTCTCTTCCTTACGTTCTCTCTCCCTCTCTTTTCCTCCCGTTCCTCCTCTATCGTCTTTGCTGCCTCTCTCTATCTCCCTACGTCAGTTTCTCCTACTTTTCTTCCCTATTCCTTTTTATTTTTATTTCTGTTTCCCCCATCCCTTTCGATTCCTCGCTCTTTCTATCTTTCGGTGTCTCACCCTTATTTTGTCATCTCTCACTCCGTCTCTCAATCCTTACTTTCTCTCATTTGTCTCTCGTTCTACCGTTCTGCCTTTCTCCCGCTCTCTCTTTCTCACACACACTCCCTTATGTCAACTCTCTCCGTCTCTTCTTCTCTCTCTCTCGTCATCCTTTTCAGACTTTCCTTTTTATTTCTACTTCACACCCTCTCCTTTCCTCTCCCACTCTTCCTTTGCCTTTCCCTCTCATTTCCTCTCTTTTTTCTCTTCATTTTCTGTTTTTCTTGTTCATCCCATTTCTCTTCTCTTTCTTAATATTGTTCTCCTTAGCTCTCTCATTTCCTTCCCATTTTTCTTCGTTTCTCCCTCTGTTTTTCTTTCTCTTTATATCCCTTTCTTCCTATCTATCTTGCTTTCCCTTTTTTCATTCTCCTCCTCTTTGGCTGGCCTTTCTGTCTCCCTCTCTATCTCCCTCTCTCTCCCTCTTGCACGAAGTTTGTATCATTTGGTGTCTATCGCTCCCTGTATCTGTTGCCTCCTTTTCCCTCCCGCGTGCCTCCCTCTGTGAGCCCAATGGCTCCTGCGTACAACATGCGTTGCGCATGCGCAGTCGTCATCCCCCGCGAGCGGCGACGTGGAGCGCGGGGAGGCGCCGGGCGAGGCGGCGCAGGGGACGGCGGCGGCCAGCGACGGCGGCGGCAAGACGGTCGTCCGCGTCATGTCCACCACCAAGCTCTCCTCCGTCGCCGAGAAGGACGACGAGCGCGGCGGAGGCGGCGGCGGCGGCAAGACGCACCACCGCCCCACCACCATCCGCGCCAGTAAATGGGGCCGGCTGCTCGGCAGCAGCAGCCTCGACTCCGGCAGCGACTCGGCCGCCGCCGCCGCCACCGCTTCCGCCAACACCATCACCAGGTGAGAGCGCGGGGTGGGGTGAAGGCTCTCCGGTACACGCAGGCTTCCGCGGCTCGAGTTCATTACTTCCAGGCTGTCCGGGTGTCGCCGCGTCGTTGGCTGAAAGGCCGATGTTTCGCCTGTCATATCGCAGGCTTCTTCAGGGTAGTGAGGATTACCCTGACGCGGCGTCACCCGGACAGCCTAGAAGTAATAGCTTGGAACAGTTTGGTCTTCAAGCACTGTTGCCCCTGGGCAACCACTCGACATTATGATTAGAAGGGCAAGGTAGAGCCCTGGGGATCTCCCAGAAGCGCAGCCACGAACTCGGTCCCCGAGTCCTCTAGTAACTCTGGATTAAAGCCCTAGAGAATACCTTGAAGCGATCTGGACTTTCCTCGAAGGGCAGTCACTCATCATTATCACAAGGGGGGTCTATTTCAGAAAACGTGTAAATATTTCCCAAAAACACAGCTTCCGATATCCAATTCCATAGCCAAACGTTACATGTGATTAAATTCCTAGAGAAGGAAATACCTTCCATCAACCTAAAGTATTGATGCTGTTGGGCAGCATCCTGCCATTATCACGGGGTTCCATTCTAGAGAAAAGATATGACAGCTGGGATCTTCCAGCAATGCAGCTAAAAGTTTTCGACGCTACTATCACTAAAGACTCAGGATCTGAATTGTAATTATACGGCACCTCCATTGGGTCGGCTTACGAGGTGAGCGGTGTTCCGTTCGATGAGAAAGAAAAGTCTCTTGGCATCTCCGACAAAATCAGCCTTCATTTCCGATTCTACAACCAATAACCATTCTGGACTAAATTCCAGGAGAAGGAAATACTTTGAAACAATCTAAACTTGAGTAACTAAACCTTTTCGCAGCCAGCTCCTTCGTCCCCAAGTGAGCGGACTTTCATTCCAGAGAAAGGGTAAGGTAAGGGATATCCCAGCAACACTGCTTCCATCTTCCAGTTCTTCAGCCAATAGCCGCGTTGCTTTAAATTCCAAGAGAATTTTCTATATTACTACGAATGGAAATACATTTCTTTTAACCACTGTCGTATTTCGAGGACTCTGATGCATTAAGTTGAATTCTCAGCAACAAGTATGCATTATTTCACATCTAATTATTGTATTTTCAAAAGCAAATTTATTATATTTCATTAAAAGCAATCAAATAAGATTACGTTGACAAGTAAATAAAAAAGAATTTTTGTTATGTTCCAGACCACAACTTAAAAAATGGGGGAAAACAATTATCACTGAAAATTTTTCATAAATATTAAGATTCAAATGTATACTTTCAGTTAAACATGTCAAAACGTTTCAGTTGCTATATCGTTTGCAAGAAAATAGCACAAAAATTATACGTAGTGTCTTTTTAATTTAAAATGGCAAAATGTGTCTTTCAGCGCGAAGTCTTAGTTGAACACCTTAGAATTCCAACGCGGGTAGAGGGTAAGTAGTTGAGAGCGACCAGGTGGGCAATTCATGGCCACGCTACGGCGGCTCTCTTTTTCCACACGGCAACCCACCAAACAAAAGAAGATCGCTTGACGTATACATGCGGATAGAAACGAAACAAATATGCTGTCCCTACACGGCATTTCGCGTTTAAAACTAAACTAGTTTCTTGCAATTCTCTTCTCCTATTCACCAATGGGATGTCACCCATTTGCCTCTTAAATCATATAATGTACTTTTTTCGAAATATTGTAGCTTTATGTAATTTTGTGCTACATTGTTTAGGTTTTTAAGGTATGTTGAAGTATTCATTGGAAGGAAGTTGCAATCGTAATCGTTAACAATAAATCGATAAAATAAGTCCATCACCAGTTTACTACCTTGATTAATCGATTTATTGTCGAATTCAGGGCTGTCCAACTAGCACGCCGCAGCGCCATTTATTGTGACCCGCGAAAGGTTATTAGTCAAAAGTGTACGCCCCTTTCATCCCTGTCGGGCTAAAATATTATGCGCTTAGCATATGCCCTGCCGGGGTCAAAACCCCCTTTAATGTAAAAATAGATCAAGTTTTGCTCTAAGAGTTTTTTTTGCTAGTAAATTCCTAAATTCAGTATACTAATGTATTGCACTGCGATATGCATGATACTCCTTGATAAGGTTTCATCCCCCACCCCAGTTAATGAAAATATGGCCCGCGAACATATAAAAGGTTTTAGTTGTGGCCCTTGAAGTCTTGGAAGTTGGACACCCCTGGTCTAATTAATACTTAATATCTAATTTTTTCATTAAGATTCGTATTCCCTGTCTTAATCGGGGGAAAAGACTAGTCTGGCGTCACGTCAGGTGCCCCCTCCTATGCAATGTTCTCGTGAACGCCTGCCGGCCGCAACCCGCTGCGCACGAGAGTACGGCGGGACTGCGGTGCGGGGGCTGACGCGCGGCGCATGCGCAGGTCCCTGTCGGCGCGCGACGCGGCCGCCGGCGCGGGCGGCGGCAACGGCAAGGACAAGTCCGCCTCCAGCTCCTGCTCCTCGTCATCGGGCGGTGGCAACGGCGGCGCGCAGGGATCCGGCAACAAGGTGCGTCGCTTGGCGCGACTCCGCCCTTCATGCAGCCCCTCCCCCGGGTTCTATTCGGCTCCCACCTCCCCCTCTGCGATCAGCCTGCTTCCCTATTGGACGGACTTTTTCCTGTACTCCCCACTCCTTCAGATTGACCCGACTTTTCCCTACTCGACCCTCTCCTTCCGATTGACCCGAATTTTCCCTACTTGACCCTCTCCTTCTGATAGGCCCGACATTGTTCTACTCGACCCTCTCCTTCCGAGTGACCCGACTTCTTCCCTACTCAATCCACTCCCCCCGATTCTATTCAACCCTCTTCTCCTTACAATCCGTCTCCTTCCAATTGAAATGACTTTTTCCTACTCGCCTTACTCCGCCAGATTCGGTCCAGTCCCCTTTACGATTCCCCTCTTTCCGATTAACCCAACTTTTACCCTACTCGACTGACTCCTCCCGATTCGATCTAACCTCCCTTTACGATTCGCCTCCTTCCAATTTACATGATTTTCCCCATTCTTCCAACTCCTCCCGATTCGATCCAATCCCTTTTTTGATCCGCCTCGTTCCTATTGATCCAACTCTTTCATATACACCCCATTTCGTTGATTCCACTATATTTGTTATTTGGACCATTCCTACCAAATTGACTTACCACTTATAATTCGACCCCTCCTTTCAGTTTCGACCCGACTTCTCTCGATTGGACGTGCTAACTCCTAGGAACGTGCGAGCCAACTTTTCCTTATTCGATTCGAACTGTGATAACCCAGCTCGATCTCATCCAACAAGACACGATTCAGACCTAATCAGACACGACACTCTAACTAACCGTTGTGACCAGCCCTCTACGAGTAGTTGTAGATTATGGTATACAACGGTTTTGGCGGTTTAAGACAATTTTCTTCAATATTAGATGAGTGTTAATTATGCCTACTATGTGAAATATATGGTTCACACATGAGTGTTGGATATATTATTTTGAAGTTAAATCCTTCTTTAATAATAAAAATACAGTAACTTAGAATTCTTAGACATAATTAACTAAATGAGACACAATGATATATTATTTTGTAAAAAAAGCTTGTAGCACAATTGTAGCCCGTGCGGTGTAAAGGAGCGAAGGTTTAACCGTCGTACCACATCTCTAATTTACAGTCAAGTATTATTCCCGGGGGGGTTTACTGATAACTAGAAAATGAGCTTTACTGATATTTCGCAATGATAAACACCAATGTGTACGGCAATACGCTGAGTATAAATAATTGATTTCATATAAGAACACATTTTATAAGTTATTTTCAATAGTATAACAAATATAATTTATTCATAAGAGATATTTTATATAAGAATAACCTCCATTGTTGATACACAATGCTTTAGAAATATTGATAATAATTTGTGAGAGTTTTCGAAATGAATTAATTATTAACTGTATCAGACACATTTTTGTAATTCTTGGCAATAAAATGGGGAAATAAGAGGCTATATCGCAGGTCAAACCAGTCTCATTTAACAAAAAATAAATAACTCTCTAATAAAATTATTAAAGTATGTGAAAATGTTCTGGCTTTTACTTAATAATTGGAGGAAGGTATATCTAGAAGACTGAAATATCTCTCAAGTATTTAGGGAAATATTGACAAATTAATGACGATGGGGTCCAAAAAGCCCCAGGTATGATACAAAAGTAAACTCAATCGAACTGTTCTGTCGTGACCCGACCTGAAATGAAAATCCTTGACCAAGGGACCAAGACTGAACCCAGTCGCCACCACTTTGATTTGCTTTTCTCCGTTTGTCTCGCATGGCCCTCAACTGATTTTGTTTCATTACCGTTTTCCTCCTACAAAAATATCAACCACCATAATGTAGGTGTTACCTATGGACCAGAAGATGACTTTTGGTAATTATTTTTGGTAATGCTCATCTGATATTGACGACCAAACAGAGAACTGAACAACACTCTTTACGGCTGGCGACCCTTTAAGGTTGTAACAGTCCGCCGTCCGTTATGAACAATCGAAATAAATGAGTTGTAGCTTAAGATAGCGTATGAGAAAACTTATTCCAAAAAATGGTATTTCTTGTTTATGATTTCTTTCTCATAAGAAGATGGTATTACGAAAAGTATTGAATGGCTGATAACACAAATAAAAGACTTGGCTCTTTATTTGTTTATTGGTCAGTAGACTTTATAACTATTGCATGTTCATTGTTGGATGTAGTAATATCCCAAATTTTAAAATTGACTTTTATTCAAGACGGTCTAAAACGTGACCATACTTACATTATTCGAACAGAAAATTTCAACTGTTTTCAACATCTGCCTGGACTTGCGTTGAAAGTACTTTCCGTTCTAGTAATAAAATGACGATCATTGGAAAGCAAATTACGTATCAACTCCTGAAAGAAGAAGGACTCTGTTTCCATGATCATCAAATAAATGTGAACTAATTGTCATTAAATTGAGGTTTCAAATAACGTATTGTACATCACACGGCGAAATTTTCATGAAATGACGGAATTCCTCCACTTGCCCGATCGGCATCATTGGGAAACTCTCTCGACTATACATGGAAACAATTTCATTCTTACCTTGTAATGTGAATTACTAACTTAAGTGTTGTGTATTGCGGTTGTTGCCACGCGAAGGTGTTCTCTAATGTTTTAAAAATGATTTTGTGTTTGTTGCTGCCCGCAAGTGTTCCTCAAGGCTTCAAAAATGATTTTGTGTTTTTTTCTACCCGCAAGTGTTCCTCAAAGCTTCAAAAATGATGTCATGTTTGTTGCTGCGCGCAGGTGTTCCTCAAGGTTTTAAAGATCATTTTGTGTTTGTTGCTGCGCGCAGGTGATCCCCAAGGTTTTAAAAATGATTTTATGTTTGTTATTGCACGCAGGTGTTCCCCAAGGTTTTAAAAATTAATGTGGGGAAATTACTGCGCGCAGGAGTTTCAAAAGGTTTTTAAAATGATTTTGTAGTTATTGTAGCGCAGAGACGTTCGCCAATAATGTAAATATGACTGTGTGATTGTTCTGGCGCGCAGGTGTTCCCCAAGGTGCAGAAGGTGACGGTGGCGGCGTCCGCCCCACAAGCCCTTTCCTCCGATCCACATCGTCTCCCGGCCCACGTCGGCGTCGCACGCGTCGCCGGCCCCCGCCCCCGCCGCCCGCCTCTGCCCCCGCGCCCGCCGCCCGCGCCTGCGCAGATAGCGCGCCAGGACACCATCGAGGAGATCGTGGAGCTGGACGACGGCCGCACGGGCTCCGGAAGAGGTACCCCCGCGCGCCACGCATCACTCCATCACACTGCGCCCCTACACTCCCTCACACTGCGTCACGCCTTCAAACCCACTCACTTCCTCACACTCTATCAATTCCTCGCAATTCATCACTCCTTCAAATTCCTTCACTTCCTCCTCACCATGCATCACTCCATCAAACACCGTCTCTCTCTCTCTCTCTCTCTCTCTCTCTCTCTCTCTCTC
>BOPP01000143.1:800731-838312 GCA_017312745.1 Gryllus bimaculatus
TGGCAGAACCAGTTTTTTCGAAAAAAATTGTCTTCGAGAAGATTGAGTTTAAATATTACTTCCGGGCGCGAAATTCAAGTCTGCTACTGCGTCACAGCAGACACTGGCGAGGCATATGCCAACGGGGCTGGGTGTAGCGTGTTTTCTTTGCGTTTCCAGTGAAACTGTCGAATGAGACAAACCTCTATATTTACTAGGATGTCCAGGTGACGCCGCGTCCAGTATGCCTTACGCCCTTGCCTAGCCTTGCATTACGCCCTGAAGAAGGTCGCAGAGTGGGAACCGAAACGTCGGCACCTTCGCCATGAACGCGGCGTCACCCGGACAGCCTAGTAAATACTGACTCCGGCCGCGGAAGCCTACGCTCTCACGAGACAAACCTCGCTTGCCGCACACTAGAGTACTTTAATATTACCAAGTGTGTACTATTTATGTGTACTATTTACTTCCCTTTGTGACTCTGGTATAATATTTTCCCACCACGTTTTTTGATGTGGTTTCTAATAATTTGTACTTCCCGCCTGAATCTACCTATTAGTTTCTATCCTTGCTTATGAGATGGAGTATACATGCGTTTATGTAGCGCCAGGTGTAACTTCCAGGAATTAAGTATTTCTCCCTGTGGTTTGTTGTGAGCAGATATTTTTCTCATTGCAGATCATTCGTGTGAAGAAACATTTCTTAAGGGCTTTCTTTCCGTGCTAGAAATTTGCAAGGTTGTAGTTTGCGCAGTAGTGTCTAGCCTATAATTAGTGGAAATGTTATTATATTTTAAGCATTTTTACGCTGAAATATTGTAATAAGAAAATAGAATAAAATCTCCCGCGTTATTTCAAACAGACTACTTACATTTGTTTTTAGTTTAACATTATTTTTACCGCAAATGTGTTATGAATGATTATACATAGTGCTGTCACAATATTTGACTTACTTGGAGGCCGACTGTACGCAGTATATTTTTAATATTTTATTTCTCTAAGTAGGCTGTACATTTTTTTATTTTATCTATGTCATTTGTTTTCTAGTCATGGCGAGTACATCACAAATTCTCTCCTGGTTAGGTGAAATTAGTGATGAACGAGCATTCAACTCATATAATGATGGGGAATCTGATGCCGATGATACCGTACTTCCTGGTATGTAGCATGTTTCTCTGTGAGTGCTACCTGTACAACTCATTGTTGCAATTTTGCCGAGCAATAATTTCCTCATCCTGCCTTCACTTTGTTTCCCTCTGATCTCCGACACATTGATCCCTATCTAACATGTAGCCGGAAAACTTTATCTTTTCACCTGCCGCGCCTGATGAGAGCAGATTTTGGCACCTTGTCATGCAACCTTTCAAAAGATTTCCCACCTCCCGTGTATTACAACTGCGCAACGTTGACTCATTGCATTCTTTTAACATATACAGATAAGATACAGATCTATATTTTCTGTATTTATTATAGGTGGAGATTCTTTGTCATCTGAAAGGTGAACAGCTTCCACGTTATCAAATTTAGAAGCACTGAAATAATTATATGCGTCGTCATTGTCAATAATATTATTTATTAAAAAAGCAGCTTTCGATGGCTAAGTTATCATCATCAGTTTTCTGCTGAATGGAAGCCTCAGAAACGACTTTAAAGTACTTTTTCCTTCCTCGAGTGGTTCCCAAAACTGTCCTATAAGAAAATGTTGCAGGAACATTGTTTTTTCTTCTGATAATAACTCAAACCTCTCTGATGGTTTTGTTGATGAACCAGATGATTAATTTATTACTTCTGCGGAACAATGTGTACCTCTAAATTGTACAATTATTCCGAAAAGCGAGACGTGTGATAAAAGTGACAATGAAACACTAAATGAAAGCAGTTTCACGTGGTCAAAATCAGTTCAATATCCAATTTCCTTCAGTAACAAACATTTTTCATAGCAATTTGGAGTAAAGCAACTCACTAATATTAAAAGTTTCTTGATTATTTTTCTTTTAATTTTGGACAACAACGTTTCTCAATTTGATGGAACAAAGTAACCTGTAATTGCGGTAAATTGGGAGGGATTTACCTTTTATCATTGAAGAACTAAAATCATTTATAGATGTATTGATTTTTATGGGATTTTAAAAATATCAAATATCCAACTCCACTAGATCACTGAGGAAAATTTCATTCAGAAAGAATATCTTGGGTAATGGGCTTGAATCGATTTCTAAAAATATTATAGAAATTACATCTCAATGTCAACGACAAAATGCCTGATAAAGAATCATCCAATTTTGACAAGCTTTATAAAGTTTGACCTCTTATTTCGCATTTACTACCTATTTTTCCGGTTTTGTTTTCGCCATTAAACGACGTTTCCATGCAAAGGCAGGGTGGGATTCAAGGGTGGTAGAACAATGAAACAGTACATGCCTCTCAAGCCCGTGGAGGTGTGGGTTCGCTGTTCCGCTGTCACTAGTACCATGCTTTTCTTTGATATTTACCCAGCAAAGAATTAGGATGAAAACCCTCAACCACTTTTAATGGAAAAAGTCATTTCCTCTCCTACCCGTGCACTTGAAGGTTCCTATTTTTGCGGGTTTTTTGATATTTTTAGCAGTATTTTTTTAATCCTCCTCTTTCTAATCCATTCGGCTGATGTCGCGAGCCCTTGCATTTGAAACCGATATTTTAATTTAGGGGGTACTTTACATGAAACTCCTGGGGTATTTTCAAAATGTTCAAAACAATGGCTCCATTGTTTTTTATTAAATTTTATTATTGGATAGTGTGAAAAATGCTTAAAAGATTGCTGCAGATTTCATGTTCATTGAAAACACTGGTTTTTAGACAATTGTAAAAGATCACATTTTTTCGGAATCTTCTTACAACTAAAATTTTAAAGATAGAGATTTATCCTTCAATGAAATCTGTTCCTTAAAGATAGATTTTGAAATAAGGTTATGAACAATTTTTCGAAAATTTCAGTACTTTTTGCGTGAAAAGATGGGCGTGAGAGTACGTGGTTTTAGCCCCACTAGTTTTCATTTCATAAGCCAGCTAAGATCCCATTGAGGAGAAGGGCCTCCTGTCTTTTTGCAGGGAATACTGTACGAAGTAATAGGGTGATGAGAGGTGAAAGGGCGAGCACAAATACAACCATGCCTGAGGCAAAACTCGAACCCGAGATCCTTCGGTCCGAAATTACCGGGGCCCTTGGGCACTTACAGCCTTAGCAATATCGGCCACATGGACCTGCTTGGATTACTGTTAGTAAATGAATTGGTAGGAAACTTTTGCAGTAGAAAACGATCAGGCTATCCTGCGACTGTAGGGTTCAGTAAGAAACGAAACACCCTCATAGTAGAACCACAATCGCTAACACCATGCCACTGCCATATGTTGGCTCGTATTTACCTGATAAAATCCAAACTATAGGCTTTGGAATCATTGTAGCACTAAAATGAAGAAAAAAATAAGTAATTTAATTTGTAGTGAATACAATGTTGAATTGTGCAAACGTTGCTTTGTTCCATTTCATGTATCATAAATGTGAATTTGTTTTACTTGATTTAATTATTTTATTTTATTTTTTCATTTTATTCTATATTAAAATCCCACTTGTTATTACAAATATTAAATTACAACCTATAACAGTATTGAACTTGCGTTGTACGAAGATGGGAAGATACTATTATCCAAAAAAACTGCATGTATACGGTAGTCCGCAACGATTATTGGGGTAACATCCTCCCACCTCATACCTTACAAAATAAACATATATTTTATAAAAGGTGATATTATTAGATAAGAATTTCCTCTGGTTAAACTACCAACAAAATATAACAATAATCATTCTCAATATTTTGCACCTTAAAGGGTTAAATTTACTGAAAATCATTTTTTTGGTTGTTATAAACACGGTATGCAGCAGCGTAACAATGAACGCTGATCACGAACCAACGAATTGAAAGTAACAAAATGTCGAGAAAACAAGAATGTGAATTCGCTTCCGGAAGTAATATTTAAACAAAATTTTCTGGAAGGCAATTTTTTTCGGAAAAACTGGATCTGCCATTATTCATGAAAGTTAGGGTAGAATCTGGAGTATTGTTTTGTATCGGGAGCTTTTGGACAATAAATAAATATCAGATGAAACTCGTGGCTTCGTCACAGGGAATCACGAAATAACCAACCAACCAATAAATAAAACCGCAAAGAAACTGGACATGGAAGCTGTACATGGTACCGTTTCCAGACTGTGAGTGTGGTGCCCCACAGACACTGCGTCACTCAGTGGAGAGTTGTGAACTCACAACCCATCGTAGGGATGCGGTCGATTTCCTGTATTTGACATGAACGGCGTTGGAATGGATTTAGACGCCGGACTTGCTCCTCTTGGAACTAACCATTTTTCTGTACTCCTCTGAAGACTTAGTGTTGTGATGTCACATTGTGACGTATTGGAGTGAGTTTGCTGTATTATGGGTCTTGTGCGCTTGCCGTAAGATAAACCGGGAGAGATGGCTCAACGAATCAACCGATGTCACTGCAGTCTCTCTATCTGGGAGGTCCTAGGTTTCACTTCTGACGGTGTCTGGATTTTCGACACTAGCTAGAGAGATAGGTCGAATTCAGTCGCTGTCTGGAGGAGAATTGTAGCGGCCGGTTGCTCTGATCGATAGTTTTCCGTGGTTTCTCCGACCAACACCAGGCGAATGCCAGAGCAGTTCACTAACAAACGGGTCACGGACCACGCGCGATCTTTCCTACCTCTTCCTTGTCCTATCCTCACCCCTTACTTACACACACTGACATTCACTACACTACCATACATGCCGGGAGGCCGGTCGGGAGCTTAGAGCTTGTCCCGGCTAGGGCGGTACCCTGCTGATGGGAGATACCTGGTTGGGGAAAATCCCGCTAACCGACGGTAGATCGGCGCCGGATCTGGCCACCATGCGGGGGAAGACCACGCCACCTCAGAGTAAAAACATACACTACACTTACGGGACTAACGACCTGAGTAGTTGACGCTCCCGAAATCATCAATCAGCCGTAAAGTAAATATTTTTTTTAAATAAATAAAAAATAAAAGAAACGAATCCGCAGGTACCAACCTCCGCAAAGTGGACTCGTACGACAGCGGCATCCTGCGGAGCGAGCTGCGCCTCAACGAGGCGTCAACGCTGTCGCTGCCCGGGGCGCCCAGCGCGGGCACCTCCCCGGGCGCCGCGTCCTGCGCCTCGCCACCGCCGGCCCGCCCGCAGGCCGCGAGCCGCGTCCGCGGCCCAGCCGGTCTCCGCGGGCCCGCCGCCGCGCCCGCCGCCGCCGCCCCAGGCGCCGCCGCGCGCGGGCCGCGCAGGCGCTGGGGATCCTCGCCCCGGAGTCACAAAGAGAATCATCGCCAACATCATGGACTTCAAAGGTTGGACGTCCAAGCTGGAGTGCAGCGCCTGCATCAGAAGGTGGGTGTTGTGTTGTGACCCGGAATAAATGTTGCAAACTTTCTAATGGTATGTGGAGGTGTCGAAATAATCACGTTTTGCCGATGAACACGTAGTGGGAAAAGTTCATAATATTAAGGAGTTACAGACGTGCCCTTCGAATTCCTACTTACGTGACTCAGTGCAACAAACTGATTCTGGTTTTGAGTCGCAGAGATTGGAGGATTTTTTCCACTCTGACTACGACAGCTAGATTAGAAGTGGAAAATCTTACTTCTTATTAATTTAAACATAGTTATTGAAAAATGATTATTGTCATCAAACAAAAAAGATATCAATATTACATTTTGTGTTTAGGACTATACGTAAAAGTTGCATTACAATCTAGCAAAACAAATTATCCCATCCCTAGAGCTACACAATTATTAATAGTTTCTATCAAATCAAATTGTGTATCTGAATTCGTTTTAAGATTCATATTCATTATTGTCATTGTTTCGACAAAACATTTCCCAAAATAAAAAGTTAATGGTTCTTGAAGCTCTCTGTAACAGGTCCGTCATGTTCCGGCAGATTGCTCTTTAAAGTTCGCCCTACGGTTGCAATGACGCGTTTCTTATTATGCGCCCCCACACTCGTAGAATTGAGTCTCCTCCCCACCCACCGCGTCCGTCCGTATTTGCAATGGAGTTGCTCGCGCGGCGCCCCCGAAGGTCAGTCGCAGAGTGGCAAAAATTCTGAGCGGCCTGCTCTAGTCCTCGCGCAATGGTAACGTGCCTGCCGTAATGCGACCCGCTCTTCTGGGTGCGGCACGGTGGCCGCAATTGGAGGAGAGCTGCTTGGCCGGAGGTGCTGTCCGGCTGCGCCGCCCAGCACGGCGTTCCACCTCCTCCGCCAGTCGCATCGCCGCCTGCAGGACGACCCGAGCGGCGGCGACCCCACCCAACCTCCGCCCGCGCCGCCGCCCGGTGCTGCAGGTGCCCAAGGCCGCGACAGCTGCCGCTCCAAGGAGGCGGCGCGGCGGCGGCTGGGCGGCGGCCGGCGGCGGCGGGCGGCGGCGGGCCTGCTGCCGCGCCCGGAGGCCTGCCGGGCCCGGGGGTAGGGCGGGCTCATCCTCCGCAAGCGGCGCAGCACAAGTCGCGCCCACAAGCACGCCGCCCCCAGGCGTTGCCCCTGCTGCCCCGGCGGCCGCACGGTGCACGCCCGCAGCAGCTGGCGGGCGCAGCCCCCGGCGCTCCAGCCCCACGGAGAGCGCGCGCATGCTGTCGCCGGCCAGCGCCCCGCCCACGCCCACGCAAGACCCCGCCGGCGACGCGGACGCGCAGCAGAGGGCCTTGCTGCTGCACGGGGCCGGGGCCGGCGGCGGCAGAGGGGCCGACGACGATAAAAGGACGTTCAGGAGGCCGAGGGACTTCCTCTAGCGGAGGCACCGCGACCGGGGCCACGCTGAGCCGAGCGGCGAGACGGCCCCCACGTGCGGGTGGAGCGGGGCAAAATGACCGCTAGAGTGCGATGGAATCGCCGCGCCGCGGCGCGCGGAGAAGAAAATGGCCGCTGGGCTGGGCGGACAAGATGGTCGCCAGGCTAGGCGCGGCCGTGTGGGTGTTGTTTTAGTTATTGCTTTCGTCTGATCGCTTTTCTTTCTCGTTTGGGTTGTTGTCGTCATGGTGTTGATGTTTGCGCGAGTTGGTGCTCTCTGTCTCTCTTTCGCTCTGTGGAGTTGGGAATGAGAACGGTCAGGTGATGTTGGTCATGGGGCAATGTAGTACGAAACGAATGATGCGTTCACAAATGAAAGATGTAGATGACTGAGACATCTTGGTGATGAGAGCACGCTTTTCTCTCTTCTGTAAGTTGTTATTTCTATGACACCTACAATCTCCTCAACTTGAACAGTCTGGTTTTTAGATTTTATTTCTTTCCTCTTTATGTTTTTAAGAGCAATTAAGATTTTTTATCATTCATTTATAGAATATTGTCTCGCCTCTTAAAAATTGAAATTTCTTTTCATTCATAAAACGTTGTAAGCTCTTAGAAAAGCTTTGTGGCACTGTTAATTTTAATTGAAAAGTTTTGCATTTTCCATTTCTATGTTGTTTCTACTCTTGAATTTCCGTATTTCAGAACTTTTATTTTGAAAGTATTGCTTACATTACCCCACGTACTAATATTGAAAACGGATCGTAAAAATAACGTTTCAGAAGAGTTTTTTAATAACTTGTGGTTTGGTTAAGCTTATTAAAAGGGCCTAATTTTGAACACGTTTCTGTTTCAATCCAATGAGCGTGAGCGTACCTCCAAAAACGTTTTATTGCTCACTATTTTAACACCTATGATATGAATTAATTGGATAAATGGCCTTACCTTACTTGCAACTGGCACTAGAATGAAGACAACAATCATGAACACACAGAGGGAAAGAGAGAGCATGTTTTCTAAGCAGACAAAGTGCTTATCTTATTGCTCTAGACTTGCAACGAAATAAGCTGCATTTTGTCTTCATTTATTGGTGAATTAATGCACAGTCACAAAATGAATTTGTCCACATAGCAAAGTGCATGTCTCATTTCAAATATCAAACTCTCAGATTTCATTTGAGGTTTTTTCTGAAAATGAACTTAATTTAAGAGATTAATTACCTTATTCATGAATTTCATTGAAACGAAGATAGCAAAACTGTTGTGCAATCACGAATATATTTTTTTTTATTTTCATGGCTTGAATTGCAAATTTATTTATTTGAAAATTTATTGAAGATTCACTGCTACTCAAAGTGTGTTTGCAATTTGTCTGCTCAGCCAATTGAAATGAAGATCACAAACATCTCAGATTCAGAATTTCAAGATATCTAGAAAAGCCTGTATCACATTTTTTAACATAATCCTTTCAATATTTTAATAGATAAACACTGTTGAGTAAAGAATGACTAGATACTAGTATTTTTGATAATTATTAGGTAAACCTTTAATTCAAGCTTTAAGATTATGAAATTAACTGGAGATTTAATTTTTGACTTAATTTATTCTAATGACTTGTTAAAGAATTAGAATCGCTTTGAGGAAATCCTTCATTCAATAATTAGTTGTTTTCAGTTTCCACATGACACCTTAAAATAATTTTAAAAGCTGAATAATGCAGCAAATTCAAAATATGCTGTGGCATAATCTTTGAAATCTCAAAAGTATTTTGTTACATAAAATGGTTTTTACAAAGTTTACTTAGAAAATATGACTAAGAAAAAATTCAGTTAAAATAACAATGAAAAAAGTAATGCCAATGAAAGAGAACAGAGATTTATGAAAATGTGTGGCAAATCTCTGCTTCTCTTTTTTCACTTGGTACCGTTTCAGTGCTCAACAGTTTTGTCTTAAATCTATCACTTCAGTAGTACTAATAATAATAATATTTATTATTACTATTATTATTGTGAGGTACATATAATCATGTTGAATAAAATTATTTATAGTGTTCTTTTAAACCAATATTCTTACCTTCATAATATTGTTATTAAATAAAGATCATTAATTTCATTTTACTTTAAAAGATAGAATAAAATAATGATCAGGTGAATTATATGCCTTCATTAACTTCTTCTTGATAATTTTTACTTCATAAATTATTACTATAATGAATTTTGTATTATTAAAAGTATTGCTGTACGTAATCATCTTTTTTTTTTTATTTTACAACCTTCTTTTTATTGGTGGGAGCATCACCCTTTTCTAGATTTGGCTTAGAATGGAAAATACCAAGAACATTGGAAATTCACTGAGAGCCTGTGCATTGATCCACATATCAACTGTTGATTTTGAAAAGCATTTAATGAGAAAGAAAGGTCTGAAGAAGTGATGGCTTTCTTTGCTCTGACATGAAATGCACTTGTAGTGCAAGAGATTACAATTATGCATTCTATGCCATACTAGTTCAGGTACTCGTTTAAGCAAAATGATGAATGGTATTTCCTTAATCACTTTTCTATAGAACTGTCATATAGGTTTAGAATTTATTAATAAGGTTCTTTGCTCATATTTTCTCTTCAAAGAAGCAATTAAATTTTCTGTTACATTTTGTACATGTTATATACAGTATTTCAAATTAAGTAGTATATTTCCTTAAACTGACTTGTCATGAAATATTTCAGTTTAATATGTGCAGTATACCTCTCAAACTATTTTTAACTTGTAAAGATAAACTGGAAAGATGAAAGTGTTGACAGATTTTGATGGTAAATCTTTCTTACAAATACTATTTTTTACCTCATTCAAGCATATATAAATATGAGTTTGTTTAAATGATAGTGTTTTGAAGTGTCACTTCCATTTCTTTAAGTCAGGTGACATTTTCACTGCAAAATACTCACACTGTTGCCTTCAATTGTCAAAAATGAATTCATTGATATATATATGCAATTTGTATATTGTTTTCACTATACATATACTACTATACATAAAATATTTCTTCTTATGAGGGAGACAATTTGTGATATTGGAAAGAGTTACCCTCAGCATTGTAGTATACAAGGATGAGCGGGTTGTTAAATAGGATTATTGTAGATTAACAAACTTAGGTATTCATGAAAAATTGCCAGCAAGTGCAGAAAGAAATAGGGCTCAAGAAATATCTCTACAGATTTTGTAGAGTAAACAGTACCACTATCCAAACCAATCCGTTCAAATATAGCCAATTTGATTGGTTGTGTAACTGATATCAACAGGGGAAATGGTACAAAAGTTTGTATGTTAATTGCCCGTGCCACAGTGACACTCAGTAAGTGAAGTATTGTGATGTGACAGCTAAAAGATGATGTGTGTTCGTTCCTGTGTGAATGACAAGACAGAATCATCCTGTTGCCACACAAGGGGCAATAAACTTGAAATAAAAAGAAAAGGATGAAACATATGCAAAGAGAAGCAGTAATCTCTTGATGAAGAGAGAAAAAGAAGATGTGAAGTCACAGTGATTATCATCATAATGTGGATTATTCAAATTTACAATGAAACAATGAAAAGGCAATTAAAAATAATTTTTTGTCAGTATCAATTTAATAAGATAGAAAAAAATTATCATATTATTATAAGAAGTATAGATAGTACACATTCCATTATTAATATTGTATTCACACACCACAACTTTTTTTCATAATAGTTTAAAAGATATTTAGTATGAATTTTTTATATGGACACTTACTTTACATACGGTTAGCCACACAAAAACTGATATCGCTTGATATGAGAAATGATTTCTTCTTTTGAAAAAGCAAGAAACAAATGAAATGTTGACTTTATCGATAGCAATATTTAGCTCTAAACTACCTATAAGAATTTTAGGAGTTAATTAAAAGATCAGTAACTAAGCATCTACAATGTACATGCCCTTCTTACATCACACTTCAGATACAAAAACAGTGGTACTTGCAGAATATTTAAGAGGAGGCTAAAATTCTCTCATGAAAAGATTTGTCTGTTTTCAATATACAAGTTAATATTTTGCAGTTTAAAAAATAACGAATGGTAATTACTACTTCATTTTAATGAAAGTAATTTCAAAATTAAGGGATGTGCAATATTTAGATGATGTTTTATCAAATTTTAGGCATGGGTGAACATATGGTCACATAGGAAATTCAGGTTATCAGTTTTGTTAATAGAAGTGGAGAATAGATATTATTGCACTGCTGAAGTTTCTATTTTACAACTCACGCAGTGTTAAGAAATCATATGTCAATTATAATTTATTTTTAATGTTTACCACACTGGTTGCTGCACGAAGGATAGAAGAAAGTTGTTGACTAAGTCAATATGATATACTATTCATATAAAATATATTCACTTAAGTATGTCTATACTCACCAACACGTCCGATCTGTGTGATTAAACATATGAGAAGCCTCACTCTTGTACTTTTCAATAACTCTTATTACCCAATCTGTAGTGGTGCTACTAGAGGTTGTGAATCACTGGTTGATAAAACAAGCCTGCAAGTTGCAAAAAACAATAGTTTCTTGTATTAATCTTCTTCACAATTTCTTCAACATATTTTGTTCATTGGGCATATCATCTTAAAATATTGTAAAGTTTATTTGTGTTTTTTTTCCTTTGAATTAAATTTTATCTGGATTGATGAGTTATCGTATTTCATTTTATAGTATCATACTCATTATTTCATAACAGCGTATTTAATTGGTGTTGACAATGCCATTTTTTGTTATAAAACCCATTAACTCATCAGAACATTATTTAGTCTTATTTTTCTAGTGAAAATTTATTAATCAAAGAATAATCACGTGGAGCAGTGACTGTCTATAAAATGCTCATCAACTCTTGATTGTCCTTTGCATTTCTATTTTCAGATCATTAGAGAAGTTACATTGTTAATTACAGCATGTTTAACTCAACCAGAAGGTTCAGCCTCAAAATTGTAAAGTAAATTATACAATTATGTTATCTTGGTTACGTTAAAGGGAAGAGAACCTCACAATCTCAATAGTCATTTTATATATATTTTATGACTACTTCACTTTCTATTGAGGCATCTCCAACATTTGCGCTCATCTTCAGTCCTCAAGACAGTGGTTCAAAGGCTCTGCAAAGTACAACATTATTTCCTGAAATAATTTTCAATGCATATGTACACAAAACTATTTATCTTTCTTCTTACTTTTGATGACTAATTCTTTCTTTTGAGGGCACACACTATTAGAAATACCATATTTGAATTGTGTATTTCAGAATTATTTTGTACTTAAAGATTTTTTTTCTTAATTAAAATAACTCTGATTTAACTTGAGAAGTGTACTAAATATTAAATTTTAATAGTTTCATTATTTACAATATTACAGTCGTAACAAAACTAAATTGCTAGAACAAGTGTTTTCCTCTTAATTTTTTCAAGGAAACTGTTAATGGTGATTGCATTATAAAACAAATTGTGTATATAATTCAACACACAAAGACAGAGTTTAGTATGATTGTCATTCTACCACTAAGAAAGAATTTTTAAATATTAACAGATATAGTGTCCAAAAACCGTGGTGAGCCATGCTCTCTTTTATTTACAAAGTTACTAGTCACTAAGTTGTTTTTGTTTGCACTAATTTGCATACATACATCTTAAGCGTGCAGATTGTTAAACATGTTGATCATATTATACTATAATACTATCCTATGATAAGTCATACAAAATGTAAATATATTAATAGAACTAAAACTTTAAAAAAGTATTGTTAATACAAGAGTCAAACACCATTTTGTTGCTAATGTTGAAGTTATTTTTCAAGAAATATTAAGAAAACAAAAATATGAAGAATATTGTTAAATTTCATGATTTGATTTACATGATATGTTAAATAACCAAGGCAGTGTACGTGTTAATGATACCGTATAAGCATAGCCACTTTAATTAAAATGCATATATACGCTTTCCATTGTCAAAACATATCAAAACAGTGCGTAGCTTGGGGATATGGTTTCTATATGAAACTTTGCTATTTTTCCGAATTTCTGTGCATGTGCATTGCAATTGTTCATGGTAGGACTGCCCTAAAACCAGTTTATCAGACATCAGTAAATAGTAGTGTTTTATACATAAACAATTCACAACATTTACAAAATAATTACTTTTTGCAAGGATTCAACTTCTTATAAATTGTTGAAAATCAGAAAATGAATTTCTTCAGGCAAGAAGGGAGAAAGAAAAACAAATTAATTTTATTGGTGAGATGATATTGTAAGCAAATTCAAATATAATTTTATACTGCTTTTATATTATTGTATCTACTGAATGAAATAATATTTAATTTACAGATGAAATTTATATTTCAAATTAATTTACATTGGTAACCTAAAATAAAGATAAAAGAATCTTCATGAAGAATGTATTTGCAGTGTATTACTTATAAGGATGTATTGTAATTTGATGCAATTCATATTTAACCATATGATGTGAAAAGTCTTAAATATTAAATTAAAACAAGAAATGTATTTTATGTTCAAAATTAGTTTTACAAATATTATGTTTTATAGACTAGAAAAGAAATTTATTGATAAGAAAATTTTAGTCTGTTAGGATTTAAATTGTATACTTTACAATTTGGGATAAGAGATTTCCAATGTACTGCCTGCAAAAATGGGCAAAAGTTTTTAAACTGGTTTTTGTGAGAGCAGTCCTGTTAGAGTAAAATTCCTTTTAACGACTGAAATCTCTGTATTGTTTTACTCTAGTAAGGAATTGTATATTGTTTTTATGAATTTTTAAACAGATTGGTATTTATGTTTAATTTTCTTGTTTCAAAAAGCACATACTATACCATAACTTAATATATTGTGAGTTAACATTATGTTATATTGTACATGAGTTTATGCTCTTTTAAAGATTCTAAAAGAACTTTGAAATCTGAATTTTTTAATATGTTACTAAAAGTAGTATCATACCTGTGGTTTCTTTTTAAATCTGTCTTGAATCAGCAAAACAGTATGCAGTCTCTGATGTGATACATTTGACTTCGATGTATGTTATGTCCAAGTACGCTGGCACTGAGTTATCAAGTATCCTTTTATGGGACCAAAGTCAAAAGTTTTTAACCACAGAGACTGCATATATAGAGAAATGCTTTCTCTGTGAAGGGTGTATTTATGAAACAACAAACTGTGTATGTCAAACTTCTTTCCAGCCATGATTGTCTTTGTAAGTTTTTTTCTCTGCTGAAAATTATTTAGTTTGAACTGCTAATGTGACTTGAAATCAACTTTAAGAATGTAAGAAAAGACTAGAACTTCTGTTATAGAATCAGATGGAGTATGTGGAGTATTTCATTTTTAAGTTTCTAATTCTTCTACTAGTTAAATAGCATAAGAGCCTGCTTCAAATTTGCAACACCAATGAGTGGAGATTGTCTATATCTGTCATTGTTAAACTTTTATAGTAACATTCATTGTGGTTATGTGCTGGTATGATCCGTGTGTGCAATATAACTGTGCTGAACAGTGATGTCTTAGCGTCCCCAAAGAAAGACATTTTTGGTTTCCAATTTACAATATAAATGCAATGAATGTTGCAAGCTGTGCTGCAGACATTCTTTACTAAATATAATCTATGCATTACTTATGTACTGTTTTACATCAATATATAGGTAACTGTGCTGTGTCACGAGATGACAAGGCTTTCTCTGTGTTATCAAATCTGAGTGGTAAAAATGAATTCTAAATATTATCCAATCTATGCAAATTAGGGTGGGGGGCATGTTTTGTAAATAAAAATGTCACCATGGAAGTAATAAGTGAAGACAACATCCAATGAATACAATAATTACAACGAAAATAAAACAGGATGAAAGTAATTCAATAAAAATGTTTGGTGATAATTGGCTGGTAGCAAATTCAAATTTTTAAATAATGTGTGGTTAAATTTATTACAGTAGTTGTACGTAAAATAGACTTTGTTCAATTTTTGCATTACAATGAAGCCATCTTGACTGATTGTACCTTTTATGCATGTGAATTATTTAATTCTTGATGGCAATTTAATTAGAATTATTTACTTAGCCTTATCTTCTTTCTAATTCAATATATACTACATTTATATTTGAAATAATATTAGTTGCTAAGATGTACTGTAGCAGTAGCAGTCTTTGAAAAAATTGTTTCTTTCCCTCTGCTCAAAAATTTGTTACAGAACAGTCACATATTTATGTATGGGTTGTGATGTTTTCTGAGCATTATTTTAGGAAAGACATCTTAAAGTTGCATATGATTACAGACCTATAGAATTCTGACCATTGAAGATAACTTCTCTAAAATGAGTTATTTCATGCAGGCATATTTTGAAATATATTTTATTCTCTTTTTTATTATCATATTTCCTTAAGAAGTTACTTAGAAAGAAAATATGTGTTTTCCTTTCACAATATTTGACTACAAAATTTCTTTGTATTCTTTTCTTTTACATGAATTCTTCAAATATTTTTTTTTGTTTCTTAGAAGCAAAAATTGTTAGATTTTAGCATTACTTTTGAAAGAAAGGTTTTCCTTGATTTTAAATTATCTGAACATATTAAAATTTTTAATATTTTATAATCAGTAAAAGTAATTTTATGGCATAGCATTAAATATATTTTACTTAGTTTTATGAAGAAACCTCCAAACTTGTTTTCCAAGTATATTTCTGATAATTACAAAATATTATGTTGAACAATATTATTTAAATGTGCTTGCATGACTTTCATTCAAAGAGGTCCAAATGATTTCATAGTATTTATTAATGAACAATGGATATTTGCAATGAAGAACCTTATTTTAAAGCAGGGATTCTCAGACTACTGTATGGAGAAGTTACAATAGATATCTTGAATCCTCAGCCGTATTGTTAAAAAAAAAATTTTAAGAATAGAGTTAATTCTTCAAATCATGGCCTTTATTGCTTAAGTTGTCAAGAAAGGTAATCATATAGGATTGCATCAGAATTTATTGATTTACCAGAAATTTTTAAGAATGTTCTTTTCCTAAAATGTATTATCCAAAAATGTACCCTGTAATATCTAAGGAACTGTAATAAGTTAATCCACTTTTTGTACAAAATGTTTTACTTGTCAGTATGACTTTGTTTTTTTTATACTCTTTATTTTAGAATGTAAAGGAACTTCATTTTCAAATTAGAATGTGTATTTGTGAAGTGGAGATCAGTAAAGTGATAATTATAAAGTCTTTGTGCAGTTTTAAATTCTTGTTTTTGTTTCTGAATTATTTTTTTAAATTATTTGGTCTCATTCAGCTGTGGCACAAATATTTTCTGAGAATCTGTAAATTGGCTTTAATTCCCATTAATCAAATTATACGTGAATCGTCTCCACTTATGTAATAGCTTGCTTATATTTCAACAGTACAATAATTTCTCATTAAGAATTATGATAGTAACAAATTTCCAATGCTTTTATTACAAAGGTTATAAAGTGATATATTATAACGATGAACAAATTGATAAATTATTGTACAATTAATGTACAATTTCTAATGAATTATTGCAATTCAAAAACATTGTCATTAAAATACTGAAATTAATTTTTATGATTTCAGTGTTTCTCTGTTGTGAATAATATAAAAGTGAACAGCAATTAATTTTCCTTTATATTTTCTTAAAATATTTTTTCATTGTAGTTAATTCTATAATGATAAAAATGATTTAACAATTTTTTTTAAAACTGCTGAAAGGTTTTATAAATATCATGCTGTGTTTTCAAATTCATTTACTTATTCATATGTTATTGCAGGTTTTAATGAAATTTATCTTATTCACACATGGACTTTGATATGGTACTCACTGGAAACAGCACATAATCCATCTCTGAAACAGCAATAAAAAGTAAAACCCATTCAAAGTTTGAGATACCCTGCTAATGTCTGTCTGTAGCAAGGGGTTCCTTTACAAATAGACAATCATCATAGTGCTTTTTCTACTTCTGTCCACATCGAGTACTATTCTAAACCACAATTTTCATGGAAGTATGTTCTTAACCACCATCTCACAAAATTACAAATTCTTCATCAAGATTTGTCCTGTTCTTTTGCCTTAAATGGGTGTCTTCACTGTGTTTTCAGCTTATAATTTAGCATTACTAAAATCAGAGTTAAATAGATTATTAAAAGTCTTTTCACCAATAACAGCAGTGGGACCTGTGGATATGCACACTCAATTAGTCATGCAAGAATGTAGGAAAGATCAATTTTGGATCATTAGATGAAAATACAGTCAGCCATTTGGGATAAGAAAATGAAAATTTGTATTTTTTATGATCAGCACTATGTAGTAAATCGTGTATGCAAGTTGTATCTTACAGCCTGTATACTTTGTATCAGGGAATGATTCATGTTGGAAAATAGCTATATCTCAAAATGTATGTACAGGTAATTATTATAATTAAAATGTAAAAAAGTTTTAACATCCATTAGAATATTAAAAACTAAAATTCTATTCAAATACTCTAGAGTTCTTGTAGGGCCCAGGTATTTGAGCGGTGCTATAATTATACACTTTCTCTTGAGAATCACTGAGGGGATATATTCTCACTTTGCTTCATTCGCATTTTTATATAACCTCCTTTTAAATTAATATGAGGGATCCTTGAAATGAGTCCAAGGTAATACAGACAATTATGAGCTAATTTCTATTTGTTTTCTTTCCTCAGATATTAACCATCTAAAATGAGCACTGCTAAATTTCATAACCATTCCTAGTTATAAAAAATGTGTTCAACAATTTTCATGATTATAGTTCCTCAATAATTTTTTGCTTTTACTTAGATTTCTAAATCATTATAATTTAAAACTTTGCTACCCTACAAAGTTACAAATTTATTTGTTACAGCAGCCTATTATAAGTGCCACCTGATTTAAAAGCTATTTTTTAAAATTTTTATTAACCATTTGAATCTTTAAAACATACTTTTTGAACATTTATTTAAATTACTTTTATAAGTTCGTAGATTTTAGGAATGAATAGGAAATGAGTCGATTACTTTTTTAAATAACATGATATAATCTGCTCAATAAATTCAGACCACATCAAACTAGGTAAATTATTCTAGTTTTTATTAATGAAATCTAACATGAACACTTCTTTATTTTTTTCATTTTCATTCTAAATTGAAAACTTGATTTCAGAAATCATGTTGTGATTTCACCCATTTTATTTGATATCTCTAAACATGTATTTTTAAGAATTCTACAATTTATATGTATATTACATATGGTCAGTGCTAAATTATAAGCTCTCAACACAGATTAGGAGGTGTGAACAGTTGCGAGGCAATATATGCGAAACAAATTTCAAGGGATATAATGAGTTCATAGGGAATATAAGCATTACAATTCAAATAAAAAGGTTAACATGAAGCTTTGCAGAATTGTGTATATATACATATATAAATATAATTGTTCACTGTACATAAAATAATGCTATTTATTAATAAAATATGCTATTTCTTCTTAGTATAATAATGTCTTTTTCTTAATCCTGTATGCCTGAAAATAGTGCCATAAATAGAAAATTCTATAAAAATTGAGCAACAAAACAGCACCTAAATAAATATTTCAGGAAACAATAATACAATGAACATACATGAGAAATAAAAACGTCAAGTTTTTTTATTTATTTTGTTCGTTGTTTTAAAATATCAGTTGTTTGAACATTTAAATCCTTATTGTTAGCAGTCCCTATAACATTAATTACATCTCATTTGTAAGATAAATAAATTCCAAAAGTTAAAATACCTAGTATTATGTAGGAGAACATTCTTTTGAATATTTAAATTTCTGAAAGCTCGTGAAGCAATTTAGTACTACTTTAAATCGGGTGTTGTAATAAAATATGAGTTATTGTGTGGAAAGGCAGGTTGCTAAGCCATGTCACCTCTTTTTGTTTTCCATTAGACCTTCTGTGTTTTTAGTTCTCCAAGTGTTCCTGATCTAATCATTCCTTAGAAGGTGTTTTTCTTCCTTCATTTTGTTAATGTGAGAAAACCATTTCTTTTGACCTTCCTCTATCCCTCCTACTTTTTTTTCTTCTTCATCTTATATATATGTTGATAGAAGCATTTTCTCTTCGGAGTTATTGCAGTCTTCTTTCAAGAATTTCTTGTGCAAAAGTATTAACCTGCCAGTCTGCCATTTTTGTAATTGAGGTTTTTTCCCAAACTTTGTTGAATTGTTCTGTCATGATGCCCTTGAGTTCTCTACCACAGTCTTATATAAATTCCATGGCAATTTCATTTCGTCTTTGACTTTTTTTGTTCTTTGGTTTTTCTAATATCCCTTTAAACTCTTCTTTTGATAAGTGTAACATTATTTTTTGTTCTTTTACTGTGTTGCCCATCATTAAGACTGGCATTGACATCCTCATTCCATAACGATCCCTTTTCATTTCTCCTCAGGAATGATATCTGTGTAAAAGTTATCTCTTGGGTCAGCTCTGAACATTCTAATGATTTTAAAACTCTTTCTTTCATAATATTAAAACACATTCTTATGATTTTAAAACTCTTTCTTTGGAGAGGTGTCTATGACACTTTTGCTAATTTCTGCCAATCATCTCTTTTAATTTGCCATGTTCATTTTAATATATTTTATTATCTGTGTCTACCTTAAGAAAAGTCTTAATAAAACAGTGAAAAACATTTTGTTTTTGTGTATACATGAAATAGATATTTTATGCTTGAAAAAAGTTTTTCCAATCTCTTATTCCAGTAAAAAATATAATTTGATTATTGTGATTTTGTCTTCCTATTAAGAACAATCAGATAAGAAGAAGTTATTTGGTAAATTGTACCCGTTCTGCTAGACACAGCTAGAGATGTGCACCTATAACTATGGTTTATCCTGTGTGAGGAGAGAACATAGTATATCTCATTTATCTTGAATTAAAATATTTTATAAAAGTTAGGCATAGGTTATTTTTGCTCTATCATTCCTTTATTATGACAACGGTTTGTTTAAAATAGACTAATCAAATGTGAAGTAAACTAGAACAATGAACTTCAAAAATGTACATGCATATGCAAT
The DNA here is from genome assembly GCA_017312745.1 of Gryllus bimaculatus. Lineage (NCBI taxonomy): Eukaryota > Metazoa > Arthropoda > Insecta > Orthoptera > Gryllidae > Gryllus > Gryllus bimaculatus. The sequence continues at coordinate 820,691 of BOPP01000143.1, forward strand.
TGCAATCGTGTGCAGCAGGTCAAGTAATGCAGGAGGGTACAATTGTGCATGTCTTTTTGTGTTCCACAATTCCTAAACTTTCATTATTATAACACATTATTATGAATAAAGGCAGGGCTGTTTTTATCAGGGCCCTTGGCCCTATGTTAACCTGGGGGCCCCCTATTCTTACTTTCACTCCCTCCCCCCACCCAATTTAAAGAAAAGTTTTGTAAAAAAAACTAAACTTATTCCCACTTAGTGACATTGTTGCATAGGCCAGCAACATTTCATATCTATCTATATATAAATAAAAGTTAATGTTCTTAAGTGCATCGACATTAAACACAAAACCTACCCGACCATTTTCGCTGCAATTTTCACGCTATTCTCTTATTAGTAATGGATGTCTTTAAAGAGTGGGTTTGATTGAAATCGGACATTTGGGGGCGTTGCTGTTGATGATTTATTCATTTTTCACGCCCTTGAACTCTACGCAATCCAACGCACAGTCAAGGATTAAGCGCGTAATCACTGCATTCAACCATTCTGCGATTGTAAAATATCAGCTGGAATTATTACTTTGGACAAATAAAAGAAAGATGGCTCCATGGCAGTGTCATAGTGACCCAATTTCAGGGAGAACTTTTTAACAATAGAGTACTCACCAACCATGTTCAAACCACGACGTAGAGTATGTATGCATACATGCGAGATTTTTTTTTTTTTTTTGTCGTACCACCTCATATTTCAATACTATATTGAAGTTCGAAAAAGATTATCCCATATTACACTGAAAGAAGTGCATCTGTTTCCAGGTATCTGGAAAAGTATCTCAAGAGGAATATATTCGAGTATATTTTATTATAAAGTGTGTTAACTTGTTTGTTATATGTTAGGTTTTGATCTATGAATATTCCTATAAACTTATGGCAATCAGTTTGATTCACTGGTTCATTGTCTTCTTCCAATTTAATGTTTTGGTGTTGATAATCGTGATGAAACTGGAAATTGATTAATAGGCCTATAGGTTTTATCAACGTTTAATTTCAATTCATTTTAGACAAATAACTTTTAATTGATTCTAATAATCCAGTCAGATTAATTTCTAGATGACAAAGATTTTTTCATCTAAGATCATCACTGCCATCAAATATTTTGCTTGCTGAAAGGAGTGTTTTAGTAAAAGATAAATGCCTGCTAGTAAATATCAGAACTGCATAGGTAAATTATTTTCAGATTTAATTTGAATATACTGTGGACAATTAACTAATCCTCCACTCGTCTCAGAGGTAGCAAAAAAGAGCTCCAAAAAACTTGGACAGAAAGTGAAGTAACATTTGCTGACTAGAAACAAAGAAATCAAATTTTGGTTGGGTATTCTGCTTCTACATCAGTCCTATTGTAATTTGGCATAGGGTTGTTGATTTTTTTCTTTCTTCCTTCTTTCAGTCACAGCTGAACGCGTCACAGACAACATGGTATAGAAAATCAAATGAGATGATAACTTTATTTTTTTAAAAGAAAGTAGTGTTGTAATTAGTGTGTTCTTTCCTACTGTAGAACATGTTAAGCAGAAAACCTTTTAATTTATTTATAAATGTATATGTTATGTTTTTGACTTTGATACCAAGGCCTAGTTTGTTGTAAAGTGTAATGCCCTCTGTTAGTGTACTTTTTACTTTCTCGCCTTTTTACGTTCGGGTACTTACAGAAAGTATTGCAAAGTATTGTAATGCTGCGGCGGAAACCGCCGATTTTTCAACAGAAAAACTTTTATTGCCGTATCTTGGCAACGAAGAAGTGGATAAATCTTGTTCCTATACAAAGTAAATTACTTCCTCCAACACTTTATCGAGTCAGTAACTAAGGTTTGTGGGTTTTTGATTGCAAAAAATCGATTGACGACAAAACGACTGTCCGTCCTATTGTAATTAACGCTAGCGCCTAAACCGTTCAGACAATTGTCTCGAAAATTGATATTCCCCGATTGATATGAATGAACTCGAGGTCCTGCCAGTTTGAAATGGATATTTTGATTTTTAGAGATATTTTATATGATGCCTCAACATCTTCAATTTTTTATCAATAATGACTCCGATGTTTTTGATTCAACTTTGACTTCTTGGTTGTCCGGGTGACGCCGCGTCATTGGCTGAGAGGCCGACGTTTCGCCTGTCACATCGCAAGCTTCTTCAGGGTAGTCAACCCCACTGTCATATCGCAGGCGGTGCCCCACCCTGAAGAAGCCTGAAATATGACAGGCGAAACGTCGGCCTCTCTGCGAACGACGCGGCGTCACCCAGACAGTCTAGACGCCATGAACTCGAGTCTCGGAAGCCTACGTGTACAACGAAAGCGATGACTTCTTGGCTGTCCGGGTGACGCCGCGTCATTGGCTGAGAGGCCGACGTTTCGCCTGTCATGTCGCAGTCTTCCTCAGGGTAGATCTACGAAGTGACAGGCGAAACGTCGGCCTCACAGCTAACGACGCGATCATCAGGACAGCCAAGATGTCTTGAACTCGAGCCACAGAAGCTTACGTGTAGATTCAACTTTGATCTGATAGCGTAAAGGATGCTTCAAAATGGCGCAGGTTTCATTTTCGTTGAAATCTTTGAAGTTTTGGAAATTGCTTCAAATAAGATTAAAATTTGGGAATAAGTTCAAACTTTAGTCGGGTTCTTCTTAGATCTAGGACATTAAAGATACAACTTTTTGTTTAATAAAATCTGTTTAAAGATAGATTTTGAAATAAGGTCTGGTATAATTTTTAGAAAATATGAATAGTTTTCGCGTAGTTTTACGTGAAATTTAGATTATTTTAAACAATTATTTTCTAAAAAAATGGCTCCAGTTTTTTAGTTGTTTTCTCGTATGTAACAAAGGTCAATAAAAAAGTGGTGCTGGTCTTTTTTTTGGTAAACTCTCGGTATTTTCTAAACTTGCAAAAAGTATCAGAACATCTTAAAAGTAAAATATTGGTTATAGTGGTTTATTTTCTTTCATACAATATATTCTAAAATAATTAGATATTTAAATAAAATTACGTACAAGTTCTTTTAACAAAAACGCGTTAATTACGCAACAATATTTGCGTAATTTTTGTTTGAAGTTGATAAAATTTTATATTTTTTTCCCCAAACCGGATCTAATTTATTTTAAAGACCCAAATAAAACAAAGAACACGCTTAAAAATGACACAAGTATAATTTTATTGGATTATTGGACTCTGAATTTCAAAAGTTAGAAAAAATGCGAGAAAGTATGTGTAGTTGTATCTCTAGTGTGTTAGCGTGTAATGTCAAAGTTGAGAACATAAGGTCACCTTTTTGATGAGTGTAATAGATGTGCACATCAGAATTAAAAGAAAAGTGCTATGTTTTCCATGACAAACTTCTTTTTAAATTCCACTGTTTCATATTATGGCCCTACATGAATGGCACAGGAATAACGGTTTTCGAGACTCCAGCTTATGAGTGTATAGTTCAAAGTATTCTTTTCTTGAATGCTAATGTGCCAGAGCTTTCAGGGGCATTTTCTCATTATATTTTTCAATATTTTAGGCATGAGTGAACAATTGCAAAATACACTGTTCAAAATGTCTCAATATTGAAGCTTGACTTAAGGGAGCAAAGCAAGATTTGATGAGTATCTTGTTAAGACCTGAGATATGAGAAATACCCTTAGAGTTTTCTTGGGTTGTCAGACTGAGAATGATAGTTTCATGAAAGATTGTTACAGGGATTTTATTTATGAGCAAATGCTGTGAGAATTTTTCTTTGTATCAGGGATTCATGAAATTTAGAGAGACTCTCTTGGTGGTGTTTATTCTGAGTTTGTTTTCTTGAAACAATTTTACTAGTGCATGCAAGTGTTTTTGAGATTCTTCTTTTAATGAATGTTGTGTTTTTGCTTTGATATATAGTTATATCTTCAATCAAAGGCATGTCGTTCATGAACATGAGCTATAGTATTGACACTGGGATGGATTCTTGAGGAACTCAGTATTATCACCTGAGTGCAAGAGAAGAATGATGAAATCCTGTTTCTTTAATGTGCTAAAAAAATGCTACTGGGCTTGGTTTGGTAAAGAGTATGTTTCATCCGTTTGCCTGTGCCCTGGCATTTGATCCCTCTGCCTCTGATCCCCTTGCATCTGATCCCTAGCATTTTTAGTTTTGTTAAAAGTATTTGGTAAGTTTTGGACAAATTCCCTTTTCTATTGCCCTTTTCTAACAATTGTTTTATTTTTGCAATTTTGTGTACTCTTGAAAAGATGCCTGCCCTTAAAAAGTAATTGCAAATATGAGAGAATGATTGTGCTATCAACGAAGCACTTTATATAATAAGAAAATTTAGTTTGTTGTTCAGGCCTGCTCAGAATTTATTCACCATTTGCAAAATGATTATGAAAATTTCAGAAGGTGTGGTTTCATAAAAAAATTTGGAATGGATAATTTGTGTTTCATTAGTGTTGGGTTATTGTGTCTTATTTATAGAATGTTGAGAAATTCATTTTTCTCCAATTAAATGTGTCTTGGGGTTTTATAAAGATTTGTTTCTGTAGTGAAATTGTATATTTTTTTCTCTTGTTGGTATTGTATTGTTTTTATTAATGTCCTACATAGCTTTTGTTATGGTACAGGCATTTGCAATATTCTTTCCAACGCCATTATTTAGTGCTTGATTTATGTTTTTCGAGGATTGAATTATGTTTTGTAGTACCTATGTAATGTAGTCTAAGCTACAATTGTTATGTTGATTAGTAGGCGCTATTCTGCATATATATATATATATATATATTATATATATATTAATATATTATATATATATATATATATATATATATATATATATATATATATATATATAATATATTTAGATTTAGATTTACATTATATATTTATATGTTTTTTGTTTTGAAGAGAGTAGGCAACAGACCACATTCCTGTCTTAGGTCGCTGCTATTGTTGCGCTTTTGTTATTGTTGCAGGCTCTCTCCCATCTCTTAACATTATTAATGTTGGGGTTTTCATATAAACACTGCATTGCATTGAGTAATTGATACAGTTTTTTCTCCTCTTTCAGTATTTCCCAGTTTTTCTGATTGTTTACTCTGTCAAATACCTTTTCATAATCTAAGAATATTTTAAAAGTTGGTAAGTTTCGGCCTTGTCTTTTCTCTATTATCATCTGTAATGTGAAGATGCCAATTTATATAATATGGATAATTTCTTAGTTTTTTGTTTATGGTTTGTGTGAGAGTACCAATTAAAAAAGACAGTGTTAAATGGACTCATTGATCTTAATTACGCCTATTATCAGTAATTCAAATGTAAGCATCCACAAGATAGAAAGTGTAACACAGGTAGCTAAAGCAACATTATATGCTGATGAAAAATAATGGGACTCAAGCAGCTAAAGCTCTTGTTTTAATTATTCGATAATGATTGTAAACTTCAATTAAATATTCCTAGATTCCTTTAATTAAGGCTAATAAAATCACTATAGTTTTTAAATGTAGATTTATAATTAATTTCATAATTAAGGAACCCAAGATTAATAATATTAAAACTATTGTAACATAATGACCTCACTTGCAAATAACTGTTCTTTTTACCCATATATAACATAAATATTATATAGCCAATTATTATTAGGTGTCTCTCTTCTTGATTCCTCATGTTCACACTCTTGCTTTACAAATTATCTCATGTTTTCTTAAGCATGGAAACCAGTTTTTTATTTATTACTTTTTTCCAGCTGCGTGTAGGTCTACTATAGGGGAAAAGAATTTAAATCAGTCCAAATATTTGAGGTTGAGATTTTAGTGGTAATATCTGTTTTCAGTGCCCCTGAGATGAAAAACAGTGGTTTTAGATATGTCTGTGTGCCGTGGTTTATGTACGACATGGACAACTCAGAGAGATCAGAAGCTTTTGAGCTTTACATCTATCACACACATAAAGAGTAAACCTAAGATCTATGAGTGTTATTCCAAAAATGTTGGTACAAGTATCAAAGAGGTACATGGATTTTTGTACACCAAAATGCAACATTCATAAAAAATGCCGTTAACTTGAGGTAAGGGAACTGAGGCAGTAAGATATGTCAGTTCCTTGACTAGTCTCCCTCATTCACATTTTCCTTGGTGCATAATACTTACTTGGTAAAAATTTGTGCTGAAATAAGAAGTGCAAAACTTGTAAAATTCTTCAGTTACCTAAACTGTGGTAGCAAATTCAATGCAAGTAGCTGTTAGGCACAGAATTGTATTGGGCCTATTTATAATTCAACTTATACTTGTATATGTGTTAGGCTAGAGAGCTCAGAATTTAAGAAAATGTGCACAAAATACACTTCTCGTAGTATGTCACAGACAGATTTATATGTTTTTGACATTAAATGACTGAATAACTGAATCAATCAAATAAATGAGTAAGTATTAAGTAAGTAAGTAAGTGAATGAGTGAGTAAGTATGTAAGTAAGTATGAACAAATATACAAATAAATAAAACTAACAAACACCATGTGGTTATATTTGGTTTAGTTGGACCTTGTTACACCACTGTTCATGTATAATCCAACATATTAATGACATTTATGAAACTCTTGAAATATTTATTAACCTTGTTACCTTTCCTCCAAATTATAAAAACTCCAAACTGCATTTTAAAAGAATAGTTTTGGTTATTGACTGGACTGATTTTTATTTATTAATCTATTTGCATAAAGAGTGTTATGATATGTAACATTTTGAAGGGAGGAGGATATCTAAAACTATCTTTGAATATAATTGATCTGTGGATCAAAAGAAACTTACCAGAATGCTCTTGTCAAAGGGAGGATTATTGATGCAAAGATTATGATAATGATTAAGTTGTAAAGATGCTTCCGTATTACAGCAGCAAAAGCTGACCAATTATAGCTGCAAAATTTTAAGCATTATATTCAAATACATTGACTAAAGAAATTTAGTAAAAAGGGATGAAATCTACTTATAAGATGACTTTCTGTGAAGAATATTACATCAATTAGAGCTATTAATGCAAACAAGCCATTGCAAAATTTAAAGGCATAGCTCAATAGTGGTCTAACCACTAAGAAATGAAAAATGAGTTATCAACATCATTTATCATCTCAGTATCATCATTGTACATTGTTGGTTTGAACAATTTTCTTCTATAAAATCAATAATGAAGTCATTGTTTTTCTTTTTACAACTCTTCCTAACCTCAACTAAATAACTTAAACTTGATTTTTCACTGTTTTCTCAATATGTGGCATAGACCTCCATTGTACTGACCCCTTCAATGTCAGGAGTGTACATAATATTGTAGTCATAAGTACTAAAATTAAGTGTTCAGTTTCACAGTTTACATAATCAATTAGAAAATTCTCATTCAATAAGATTGATAATTTTTCAATTGAACCTTATACGGAATCCAAATCTTGCATTTGCAAATTGACCTATAAAATTCCGACATAAGAACTGTACTTGCCCAGGTAACATATTCATCAAAAAATATTGCTTTCCACCCAACAGACAATTATTTATTTATGCCTCTTTACATTTCAGAATGTGTCTTAAGTAAATGGTTTATATGGATAGCTATTGCAGCTGGGATCATTAATATTTTATCAATGAAAATAACATTTTGTCAATGTAAATTTTCCTTTCAGTTAGAAATGATGCAAGAAGCTGATGATCATGTAACAAACACAGGAAGACAACTAATATTTCTCTAATCTACTCTCATATTTTTTTATTTATTTTAGTTTTCTCGATGATCTTGAGTTAATAACAAATTGAATTAGATGTTTTATAGCCATGTCTTGCTGTAGCCCTCTGGTAATCTTAACTCATCAATTTGCTTGAGTTTCATTTCTTTTGTTACTTAAGTTTCATAATTTAAATTAAAATAAAAAAAAATGAGATGTTGCAAGTTGAATGGAAATGAAATGCAATATTATGAGTTGTTTAGTGAGTATAATATTTTTCCTACAAATAAGGGAGAAAAAATTGAACCAAAATCAAATTATTACTAAAAATTAAACCAAAAATTTGAAAGAGACCTTTTTTTAAAAAAATATCAAACTTCATCACAACTCAGAGAATTGATGCCGTCGTATCTCCCCTTCAGTATTTGTAGTTGACTCTTTTAAGTGGAAAGCCTTAGGCTTGAAAAGGTCTAGGCTCTAGAAAGAAATGATGATGATGATGATGATGATGATCATAATGATGATGTAAGAAGTACATCATCCAAACCAAAAAAGACCATAAATATAGTAAAGTATAACATTCATTTTCCCTAAGAACTTCAGTAAAATAAATCGATTGAGCTGTTTTACAGCCACACATTGTTGTGATTTGTCTCATATGTTTAACTGCAAAAACTGCGTTAATTTGCACTCAGGAACATTTCCATTCACTTTATTATGTTTAATTTGTTAACTGCTTTCCACCGAAAAAGTGGCCTAACTGCCTTCTACTATTCATTGCTGTTAGGTCGCTTTCCTCTCGAGGTAGAAAGCCATGTAGATAGGCCATTGTAGTGCTCGTTTCCTCATCCGATTAATTGATTGATTATTTTGTTTTGTGCGTCAACTTCATTGATCATTAGTCCCGTAACGGTAGTGGATGTTTTTATTACAGGAGGTGGCATTAGACTTCCCCTTAGGCGAGATCCGGAGCCTACACGCACCATTACTTACGGGGTTTCCTTCTCCAGGTATCTCTTACCAATGGCCACCGTCCCAGAAGAGCCCGGAGAAACTCTGAACTAGTGACTGGTCTGCCAACATGTGTGTGGCCCGCGCACGCGTGTAAAGGGTAAAGAGCGAAGGGTAGGACCAGGAAGAAGAAGGATAGATCACGCGCGGTCCGTGGCTCGTTTGTTAGGGTACTGCTCCGGCATTCATACAGTGTTACTATGAGAAACTAGGGAAAACTATCGATCCGAGCAGCCGGCCACGAGAATTCTCCCCGAGATAAAAGCTGAATTCCACCTAGTTGGTGCCGAAAATCCTACCACCGTCGGGACTCGAACCTAGGACCTCCCGGCCAGCGGCAGCACAGGGACATCGGTCAGTCCTGAGCCACCTCAGCCGGGTTGTTGCTTCAATTAAAACGTCCCGCGCTGCATGCGTTGGTTGTCAATATTGTCGTTGGTTGTCAATATTGGATGGTTGCGTTGGTTATCAATATTGTCCGAATGATTTTTCTGACTACTTGACAGCTCGGGTGGAGGTAGAGTGATGTTGCCGCTTTCTCGGGTGGCAGATACACGGTCTTTCTTACATCAGATCGCAACAGCAGCGAGAAACAAACCGCAATAAGAACACACAACTGTAGATGACAGAGAACCTCACACACGATGCATAACCAAAGGTGTAATGGCGCTTTTAAACTTACAGCTGCTTCGCGCAATGAGATTTCATTTCGTTGTTAATAAGTATCGATAACTCTGAAGTGACCTCGTCAGAAATTGAAGCCTCTGGTAAGATAACGGAACCCGCTTTCCCCTGTCAGCCGGGAACTGTCAAGTATACTGCGAATATAAGAACCCCCCGAAGAAAGCGTATATTCTGTAATAGATCTTTACCTGCTTTGGTTATTTCTTTAGATTTTTTTTTGGAGAGAAGAAAGGATGGAAGCTCTCGTCATCAAAAGAAAATTGTTTCTATATCGCGCCAATGAAGATGTGTTTGGAATGTCATCAGTGCTCACTGTGAGCTTTTGCCTTCATCTGTTCACTGTGCCAGAGAGGGGGAAGCAACGTCATCGTTCAAGAAAAGTTGCGCGAGTAATAACATTACGGGACTGCTTGCGACTCGCTTGCAACTCATGCATCAGCCACCCACGTTTTAAGTATCGTTGGCAGCAGTTTTAGTTCCCGTAAGAAGGTGCTGCAGGAGAGGGCGCCACCGTAACGGTTAAAAGGTCCTGGGCTCCTCCTTCCGTTAGCACTATGGTAATGTGCATTTAAAATTTATAAACCACAAATCAATGCAGTTTTTTAGAAGTAAAAACTCACTTCACAGATATTCCATGAGGAATTATACTTCTTCCATGCATTTATTATTTATTCACTTGGAAGGGAACTTCAGATTAATTGGTCAGTTTGAAATAAAATACGATATTATTGATGTTTTAAATGATTCATAAAGGCATATTATGTTCGTTTCGTCCGATGTGTACTAAAAATTTTAGGATTACTTACATTATTCATTAATTTCCATTTTCTCGAGATTTTGAAAGAGCTGCCTAGATAACTGCGTTCCACCAATCACAGCACAGATACCGGCACACCTGGTGAACGATTTCAACGATTCAACCATTATTCGACGAATCAGTCTGAAAAGTAATCGGACCAACAGTTGGGGCCCCTCCGGATGCCATCACCACGACCTCCATGAGTCAGACGGCCGAGATCGACGCGCGTGCACCGCGACGCAGCGAGCGCGTGGGCGGAGTGCGGCGCGCCCCCTTCCCCCCTCCACCGCAACGCTCGCGCTGCTCTTGGCTCGCAACAGCCAAGCGGGTGGGGGGTGCGGTCGCTGGCTGGAGGAGAATTCTAGCGGCCGGCTGCTCTGATTGTTGGTTTCCGTGGTTTCTGCGAGCAGATCCAGGCGAATGCCGGAGCAGTACCCTAAAAAACGGGCAATGGAATGGCGCGATCTTTCCTTCCTCTTCCTTGTCCTTTCCTCACCCCTTACTTAAACCCACACTTAGACTCCCTACTCTAACACACACGCCGGGAGGCCGGTTGGGAGCTTAGAGCTTGTTCCGACTGGGGTGGTACTCGCTGGTGGGAGATACCTTGTGCCATACCTCCTGGTGTGTTTCGTTGACTGCTATGGTCATTAGCTGGATAAGTTTAACGCTTATAATATCTGGGAAGGTGAATACAAGTTTGAGTTGGCTGGATGGTAAAGTCCTTCGCAGATCTGAACGTCAGCTTGCGAGGTTACCTCTGCACATGTATACCCAGCCGGGACAAGTTATGAACTTCCAAAAACGTGTAATAGGTTGATGTGTATATGAACAAGTCTATGTGTGTATAAGTAGAAAGGAGAGGATAAGGATGAGATAGGAATTATCGCACTCGTTGGTTAATGTTCTCCTCCGAAATTTGACTGATCAAAGAGATTACGAAAGGTTACCGTTCACAGAGCCGGCTGTCCGAATTGTCCTCCAGCCAGATAGTGTAAAAAATCTGCCACGTTACACTTTATCCCGTACTCTTACAGATCTACCCACTTTGCTCACAACTACTAACGATTATGAATTCCAGTCACCAATAATTTCCCATCGACTATAACTCTCACGTAGCGCAAAGTAGCTTCACTCATTTTGTACTATACTTCCAACGCACAAACAAGCCTACAAACATCTTCAAAACATTCTCGCTGACTAACTCTCCCATAACTCTAACATAAGTACTCACTTTGACTTCCACCTTAAAAGCATCAGTAGAATTAATTATACTTGCTTCCAAATAGCCCACACATATTCTAACTTTTCAGTACCCGCAAAATCTCAAATACCCGCCTATCTGCAACGTACCCGCATCCACCAGCAATGCCCTAACACACCTAACAAAGCCACCTTCTAAACAGTTTGCACCAAGAATAACTCTCCCATTTCCTCAAACTATTTTCACACATTTTATACTTAAGTTACAATCCACCAAGAGAACTAGCATCGTTTACCAAATATTCCTTAACGACAATAAATGACCCAAATTATGGATATAGAGCCATTTTGCACCCCAGAACTTACACGTCTAACACGTTTAGTAACACGACAGTAACACGTCTAACAAGACGATCTTCTAAACAGACCCCACTTATTCTTAGTCTCCCTTGCCCGTAACTCAGCTCCCTAAACTTTGCATCACATCTCAAATACCAGCTTACCAGCAACTATAACTATGTCACCCGCGAAAGAATCCTCACCAACTCAAACTTTCATTCGCCCAACGTAGACCAACTTCCATCCTAACTGCAACGGATCAAGAAACATATCTATTCCAAAACAGTCCCGACTGACACGAACTGTGTATTTCATACTTAAGACAGATCCACCCGCCAGAACTAATAATATCCAATTCCAAAGTCACCAAAGACTCAAACTCTTCCATGCCCGTAACATAGCTCGCCAAGTTCTTCATAACATCTTAAATAGTTCAACAACAATCGAATGGATGAAAACCGGAACGGTACAAGTGACATTTTATACTTTCTGAGAGAAACGTATATATTGTAGATTATATTTCAGTGACAATGTATTTTCGTGGTTTTAATGAACAATTGACATGCCGTTGTTTTAATAATGAAACAAAGCAGTACGACTTTACAGTGATACTGACGTAAATAAAGAGATTTCTCTGAATTTATAAAATGTCACTAATACCGCGTTGTGATTTTCACCCGTCTACTCAAAAGTATACCACCCGGGAAACAGTTCCTACTAACTCAAATTCTTTCATTCCCCCAACATAGCTCTACCAACTTTTCATGCTAAATCCAAAGCATCAAGAGACATTACTATACCTACTGCCGAACTGTCCCCATCGACTTCATACCCAAAACATGGCGGCGGCGGCGATGGTGTAACGGTAAGCATATACCCAAGTTGACGGGTTCAAGCTCGATCGCAGCCGTGGATTTTTAAAGGCGAAAAAATCCTTCGTACGCCTTCCTTCGGAGGGGAAGTAAAGCCGGCTGTCCCATGTTAGTAGATTTACTGGCACGTAAAAGATCTGGGAGAAAGAGAGCGGTGACGTAAATGAAGTCTCTGAGCTAAATTCAAATTGCCTGTTTCGTCGCCCAAGAAATACCCCCTTTCTCCGCTAGTTGGTGAAAGGAGCGAAGCGAAATTTGCGTGGTCAAACAGAAGAGCGGGCGTGGTTCCCCGAGTCTCGCCCCGGAAAATAAGGCTCCATTTCAATTCAAAACATAGCTCCGCCCACTTGTAGTGAACTTGGTGAGAATCAGTTGAATCGAATAAAACAAAAAATAAATAAAATAAAACAATAACGTTCGATGTCCAGAAGTTTCAAATGTTTTAGAGCAAGCAAAAATGTTCCAAGTTCCGAACATCGATTATCTTTTCTTAACATGAATAATTGAAGAACTCTCTACAGACGTTGAGTGAAAGTTGAATTTATATTATACACTATCCTACCGTTAACCTAAAACCGTCAAATTATGACATCGAACCTTTTTGTTTGCACCGATTCAGTTAGTGTTGCTGCGGGACAATAACATTCGAAGAGAAGGACAAAGGTGACGAGGGTGACTGGGGAAAGACTGAGGACCAAGGGGAGAAGTTGGAACTACACGGGGCCGAGGGGACGGTGGGAATGAGGGAAGGAGGTGACGATATGAACGACGATAGTGGGAGCTGGATTTAGGACGGAGGCGGGGTGTTGGGGGACTGGGAGAAAGAAAGGGGTGACGAAAACAAGGTTGGCGAGAGCCACGGGGTACCAATATCAATTTCACTCCATTTAATAAGCTTATTGTATAACACAAACAAGTATATCATTGGGGGAACGTGTACGTGATAGGGAGGGATTTGAAAGTTATAATAGGCTATTGTTTCAAGAATGCTTCAGTATGAGCTAATCGATGAATGGCCTGGCCAATCTTCTATGTAAGGATCACTGAAATCGCAGTTCTAGGCTGATCAAAATGTAGATATGGGTTGCAAATGTCTGACCGCACGTGTGCAACCAACGCAATGACTTCATTCAGTCTTCAGAATCATTTGTGCGGTCGAACTCGACCATAATTAATTTTTAAGCAGAAATGAATCGTGATAACACGGAATAACGCTGGAGGCGAAGCCAGGGAAATATGCAACACATCTGACAAATAGGATTTTAACTCGCACTCCCTCAGAGCAAACTCATAACATTAACCTTGCTATGATTAAAGATTGGTTAAAATTTTTTAGCAGATACGATGCCCATTGTTAGCAGATTTCAGCACTTTCGTTCTTTTTTATTCCTCCTACATATGATCCATTCTGCGAAGATTTATTCAATCACAAATTGTGTAGTCTCGTGAGAATGTATGGAAAACTTTTTTTTTTAGGAATTTGGACCTTCCATATTTTCAATGGCATAGGAAGCAGTTAATAAAAATTAAATGTGAGAAGCGTAATGTTAACTTTTAGCAAATCAAACAAATCAGTCCTGATGGCTTGACACAAATGTTGAATGAAGAATGCCCAACGTATAAAACCTAATTTTTTGAACCAGTTTTTTTGTCCAGCCAAAATAATTATTTCCCAAAATGACCACAGGGCCCTCTTGAATCCACGCAAAACCCCACAAACTCACTCTATCTTCGTTTCCCATAGCTAGCTCTCGGATATTGGACATCGCCTTATACGGGGGTTTCATCTGGAGAAGTTCCTCGCCGCTCCTCTCCATTCGGCTGCTAAAATTCATACTCTCTTTATTGTCTGTACACAGAGATTCCTCTGTGTTAAAATATCAGTTATGCATGCTTTTTCTAATACAATAAAATGCCAAAAAAAACAGTTGCTCTGCTTGATTTCCGAATATGGCCCGAACTGCCCAATAACAAAACCACACAACAAAATCCTTTTTTTTGTCTTCCTTCCTTGGCTCTGCTCTTGCCTTGTTTGCCACCCGCAGTAAACGTTTTTTTTAAAATCGTTAACAACCAAGTAGGGATCGTCCCGTGATTGACGCTCCAAATCGACCGTCCAGTATCGAGTCTCCTTTTTGTCTTGTCTGCTTCGTAAGCGTTAATAAGGGCCAAAACAGGTGAATCACTTCCACACCACGAGCTTCCGGTTGCAGGAGTTCAGTTGTTCGCTTCCTTCGCCTCCTGCCCAGCGTCAGTGGGGCATGACAAAAGGCGAACGATGGTCACCGCGGGGATCCCCTAACTTTGATAAGTCACACGTCTACAAACATTAAATTCCCAAAAATTAACAACTCTAGGACATACCACCTTTGCTGACGCTAACACAAAAAAATAAGTGGAAATTCCCAGTCCCCCCAGTGGCGCCCCGTTAACAGTAGTTTTGGTAAATAATTAACAAACAAGACGAAATTGAGAATCGTTTAACTGATGTTTTTTCCGCACAGTAACTTGCTTCCTGGCAGATGCTATTTTCTCCCGACACACTGGCGAAAACAATGTAAAACCTTGTTTCGCACAACAGGAAAAAAGCTGCAAACAAACCCGTTGTTCATCTCTTTGCCTTCATTCCCGGTGCGTCTTCTTAATAGTACATGCAAATACTCGAAAACGTTGCTTTAACTGGACGTACGGAACACCGCAAACTGCGCTTACCCTCGCCCTCTCCGCTCGCCGCGTTTTTTGTTAGGTTTGGAAGTAGCCGCAAGACGCGCAAGAAGAGCCTTTTTTCAAATTGCGGGCCCCTTCGAGAGAGCGCTCGCAGGACACATCAAGCTCAAAGCCGGCATGCGTGCGGATCGCGCAACAAAGGAAATCACACTGGAACATGAAAAAATCACGGAGATCATCACACATACGACTAACGATTGATTCGTTGAGTGGATTGCGCGCTCGGCGGCTATGTACATACGTACTGATGTGCATTAAGTCTGCGTAAATGTAGTGTATGCCTTATTAACAAGCGGCTAATGTGGCCGTCTGTTCTCCCTTAAGTTGGTATGGCGAGATCCGGCGCGACCTATCGTGCGGCTGGCTGAGCGTGGTTTTCCGGCAACCAAGGTACACCTGTTCCGTTATTTGGCAGGGCGGGTAGCACCATCCATACGCCTGCGACAAACTGCTGATAGCTCTCGGCCGGGGTCTTTCGATTGCTAGTGCACGCGTTTGTGTGATGTGTGCGTAGGGGTTGACCGGGAATTCACGGTACAGAGGGACGCACGAAGCGCGAAAGGTGGCGCGCGTTCTGTGGTCTCGTTTTGTTTAAGGGCGTATCTGGGGAGCTTTTAACCGGTCTCCCGCTCCGGCAATTTCCCTGTTAAATCATGATCGTGAGACATTACCGGGAATCAATTACAGACATCGGAGCAGCGCGACGCTTTGCGAGATCAATTCTGCCTTCTCACCACAGACGCAAGGGCGGCTGTGGATCAATCGAAACGGACCGTTCGATTTCAGAGACCAGCTTTGAGCCAGAGCCATCCGGCTAGTTCAGATTGCGATATGACTATCAATTTATATCAGCTGAGGTCAACTAAGTGGGGTGACATTTTGATTTTAGGTACTTAACCTTTAACCGTAGACACTTCGATCACATATTGCTTTGTCAACTTCAGCATTATGGGGATTGACAGCAACTCATCTCTGAAAATTTCTGTTTTAGCCTGCAGCGGCGCCATAAACACCTTGGAGATGCTCTTTTGTACGAAAAAACAACGTACAATTACAATCATTACCCTTGCAAACGCGATAGACCTATAATCAATTTTTAAACCTAGCAGTCCCTGGCTACATATGTTCCTTTTATCAAACTATCACGTTTCAAGCACATTTGGCTAATGAACTACGACAGTGGCTGATTATCTGTTGCATACAATGCAGCATCATATCCAAACAGTGATGTTGTTGAGGCTGACTAGGGCAAGTGCAATTCTTAAGTTATGCTCAACCATCTCATATGCATGTTACTAAGTGATCATGTTCTTGTCACATAACGCGTTTCGTATCTGACGAGTTTATTGAGTGACTACTCCAGAATCGTAATGTCTCGATGTTTTCAAGCACCCACCTGACCCCCTGTCCGTGCAAACGCAGTACATTCGAAGCGTCTCTTCTCAAGCCACTATGACCACGTCCGCTTTCTCCTGGGCCCTACTCAAAGCTCTCCTATCTCGTCCCATTTGCCTACGTTGCCTAGCCGCGCTGGCTGGAGACTTGCGGCCGCGCGCCCACACCCTGTCAAGCGTACCAGCCCCCCCCAGCGCGCGCCGCGGCCGACGCGCACGCACGTCTGTCGCATACCGTCGTCGAGTCTGCGCGCGGGATTGCTGTCTGCATACTGTCCAACTGCGGGAGCCGTTATTGTTCCGATTGACTGAGCTCAGCAGACTGGTATCGGCCGTTCGCTACCCACCCCATTCACATCCACCGACTCTCCGTTTCCCTCCGTCGCCTCCGCCCCTGTTGCATTACCACCGCCTCAACTGTGGCCACCATCGATTCCCCACATTTGCTTATATCCACCTGCCTCACCTCCATTCACCCTCCACTACCGCCGCGCTTCCGCCTCCGCCAAAGCCTCCTGCCCCCTGCACCGCCTCAAACTGGGCCACCATCGTTCCCCATTGCTACAACTATCTCCTCCACGGCCTCTTTTCCACCATTCCACCGCCTCCGCCAAAGCCTCCTGCCCCTGCACGCCACCCCTTGCTACACCTACCACCTTCCCTCCACGGGCCCTGTCTCCTCCGCCCTCCGTCTACAAATGGTAGGTCCGTCTACTCCTCTACATCGTTCCCCGTTGCTACATACACATCCTCCACCGCCCTCCGTTTCCACCATGCCGCCGCCCCGCCTCCGCCGGCGCCTGCCGCATGCGCCCGCGCGCGCGCATCGACCCGGCGGCCGGCGGCGGCGCGGCGGCGGGAGGCGGCCGGCGGCGGGGCAGTGGCGGTG
>BOPP01000143.1:838337-861621 GCA_017312745.1 Gryllus bimaculatus
GTGGGCGGCGGCTGTGGCTGCGAGCGTCGCCAGTGATGGCATGGCTGCGCCCAACGCGCGCCGCCGGCGCCTGCAGGACGAGTTCAGCCCGCGGGCGTGCGCCGCCCTGGTGGCCGTCGCCGACCTGGTGAGTCCCCGGCGACCAGTTCCAGGGCAGATCCTTGCTTTGCGGGTGATGACACTTTAGTGTAAATCTTGATAACAGCTTTTTGTCGCCAATCTGGTAATCCGACCAGCGGAGTGCATGGTACGGGGAGTGCTTGTCGATGAATTTACAATAGTTAATATGAGTGCAGATCCTTGCTTTGCGGGTGTTGACACTTAAAGAGAAACCTTGATAATCCCCTTTTGGTTGCCGACCTGGTGAATCCCCTACGATGAATCCGAGTGCATATCCTTGCTTTGCGGGTGATGACACTTAAGGGTAAACTTTGATAACAACTTTTTGTCGCCAATCTGGTAATCTTTTTTTGGTTACTGACCAGTGGAGTGCATGGTACGAGGAGTGTTTGTCAATGAATATGCAACAGTGAATATTAGTGCAGATCCTTGCTTTGCGGGTGTTGACACTTAGGGGAAACCTTGCTAATCCCTTTTTGTTTTCTACCAGGTGAGTCCCCGACGATGAACTTGAGTGCAGATCCTTGCTTTGCGGGTGTTGACACTTTAGGGTAAATCTTGATAGCAGCTTTTTGTCGCCAATCTGATAATTTTTTTTTGGTTACCGAGCAGTGGAGTGTATGGTCCGGGCTGTGCTTGTCAATGAATATACAACAGTGAATTTGAGTGCTCATCCTTGCTTTGCGGGTGTTGACACTTCAATAGAAACCGTGATAATCCCATTTTTGTTGCCGACCTGGTGAGTCCCCGGCGATGGATCCGAGTGCATATTCTTACTTTGCGGGTGATGACATTCGAGAGGAAACCTCTATATTCCCTTTTTGACGCAGATCTCGTGAGTGCATGGTGCTTGGAGTGCTTTGCCGTTGAATTAAGTAAATTTGAATTCAGATCCTTGCTTTGCGGGTGATGACACTTAAGAGCTATCCTTGCTAATACCTTTTTGTTACCGACCTGGTGAGTCGGTACAGGAACTCCTTGTCGTTGAATACAGCAGTGAACTGGATTTTTATCCTTGCTTTGCGGGTGATGTCCCTTGACGGGAACCTCCATCATCTCTTTTTGACGCCGATTTGGTGAGTGCATGATGCTGGGAGTGCTTGCCGATGAATTCAGTGCATTTGAACTCATGTACATTCTTTGGGGGTGATGACGCTTAAGGGTATTCCGTGATAATAACTTTTTGTCGCCGATCTGGTAAGTGCATGGTGCGGGAAGTGCTTGCTGATGAATTTATAACAGTTAGTTTGAATTCAGATTCTTGCTTTGCAGGTGATAACACTGAAAGGGAAATCTTAATATCCCTTTTTATTCTCCCGCCTGGTGAGTTCCTGGTACGGCAACTCCCTCCCGTAGTGTTCAAAGCAGTGAATTTGAATTTAGATCCATGCTTTGGCGATGATGACACTAGAGGGAAAACCTCGATTATCCCATTTTGACGCCGACTTGGAGAGTTCATGGTGCATGGAGTGCTTGCCTATGAATTCAGTGAATGTGAATTCAGATCCTTGCTTTGCGGGTGATGGCACTTAAGGTAAAACCTCGATAATCCTTATCCGCTCACGACTTGGTGAGTGCCAGGGGCGCCTTTACACCAGTGAATTTACTTTTCGTGAGATGACACTTCAGTGTGAACATCGATAATTCTTTTCCGTTGCTAATCTGGTGGGTGCCCGGTGGGGAAAGTGCCTGCCAACGAGTTTACACTAGTGAGTTTGAATTCAATTCCTTGCTTTGCGGCTGATGACATCTATGATTAAATCTCTACAATCCTTTTCCGTTGTCGACCTGGAGAGTGTCCCATGTCCAACTCCCTTTTGAGCTGCTTCCTTCAATTCCTTACTTAAAGAGTGATGACACTAAGGTTGGAGCTCGATTGTCTTTCTATGTGGCTGAATTGGTGAGTGCCAATCGCGAAGAGTTCATCAATTACTCCCATGAATTTGCGTTCAATTCCTTACTTTGCATGTGATGACACTAAGGTTAAACCTCTATAATCTCCCTGAATGAATTTATGAACGTCAAACGCGGAGAGTTTCAGCTCATGAGTTTACTCTAGTGAACACTAGTTCTATTGATTGATTCATGTTTAGGAGCACGACAATTTATACGATCTTTAGTCCCGATAGTGTAATGAATATTTTATTCCAATCGATGGCAGTGTTCCTTCCCCTATTGAATGGTGAGACCCAGCTCCAACCTTCACTTGGGATTGTGAAGGATTTCCCTCTCCAGGTGTCTCTTCATGAGGATTACTATGACCCCATATGAGATAAGGTCTAATCTTCTGACATTGGTGGTAGTGTAATGCATGTATGTGTAAGGTTGGTAGTACTTCTATCCGCGTCAACTACTGTGGTCATCCGTCTCGTAAGTGTAGTGCTTGTTTTCCCCGGGTGGTGACAGTGATCTTTCCCTAGCTATTTGGCGAGATCTGGCGCCAACCTACCGTCGACTAGCGGGGTTTTACCAATTAGTTATCTCCCACTAGCGCGGCACCTCCCCAGTCGGGAGAAGCTTTAAGTTTCCGACCTGTCTACCGACGTGTGTGGTGGTGTAGGGCATGTTAGTGTAAGTGTGAGTAACGGGTGAGGATAGGACAATGAAGAGGAATGAACGATATCGTCCGTTTCGATAGAGAACGATATCGAACGATATCGTCCGATCACGTCCGTGGCCCGTTTGTTAGTTAGTGCTCCGGCATTCACCTGGTGTTGAACGGAGAAACCACGGAAAACTACCGATTAGAGCAACCGGTCGCTAGAATTCTCCTCCGCGGCCGAGCGACCGAATTCGACCTATCTCTCTAGTTAGTGTCGAAAATCGTGCCACTGCAGGGACCCGTACCGAGGATTTCCCGGGCAGAGGCACTGCAGTGATATCAGTTGGTGAACTGAGCCACCTCTCCCGGAATATGTGTGAGGGGAGTGGGGAGGACACGGATCAGGAAGGAAAGATCGCGAGCGGTCCATGGCTCGTTTGTTAGTGTTCCTTCAGCATTCGCCTCGAATTGTTCTGAGAAAACATGAAGAACAACGACCGAAAGATGAAGTTAAGTAGAATAGACGGCAGCTAGAATTTTCCTCGAGACAGTGGCTGAACTCGATCTAGCCACGTCGCTAGTGTGGAAAATCCTTGTGCTAGCGGCAATGCTGAACTTGAGCTAAGCACATCCGATACGTTAGTTCAAGTGCTTTCTTTGAGGGCGACGGCATCGAATAAGCCTCCATAATCCTTCCACTTTGCTGACCTGTTGAGTGTCCGAAGCTCCACTTTCTTGAGTGATGTTGAGTTCACATGCTCGCTTTATCGTTGATAATCCTTCTTTACCTAATTGAAGAGTGCCGCTCAACTCTCTTGAGCAAATTTTAGTTTAATCGTTTTATACTAATGACACAGCGATTAAACCTGTATAATACTTTTTGCCTAATAATACTATTTACCGAACGGAAGGGACTGTGAAATACTATGTGTGAGTTTGTGTTAAATTGAATGTTTCATTGTTGATGACACCTGGCTTAAACATAATTTCACCGATACGGTGAGTGTCGGGTGTCTGAGTTTAACGGAGTGGATTTGAACTGGATTATTTGCGTTGCGGCTTATGACATTGCAATAAAACGTCGATTATTTTTCTCTGCCTACTTCGTGAAGGCTTATCACGGGGACTTCCTGCATATGAATTTACCTCACTGAGTTTGAGTTCACATTTTTTATTGACGACCGAAGACACTGTGATGACACGTCCACAATCCTTCTCCGTTCTCGAGTTGGTGAATGTCTTCCGACTCCTTTGAGTGGTTCATGTTCAAGTGGTTTTCTTAGTTCTTATGGTGTAGGCGGGTAGGGGTCAGCTCGGGCCAACATGCTCAAAACCCTCGATTAAATGTGGCCCTAAAATGTAAATAAAAAGTAATATCCTAACAAAATTAAAGAAAAAAATATTTATTTGTAGTTTAAATATAATTTAGTGTAAAGCATATTTTTAATTAATAACTTAAAAAATCATTGGGGGAACTTCTTTTTGAAATAAGAAGCCTTCGTGGATCTACTGCTCCAGGTCTTTTGTATTCTCTAGTAGACCCTGAGTAGCATTTGGTTTAAATGTTACTATAGCTACTTGTGTAATTAGGAATTCAATCCCTTACATTACAAATGATGACACAAGTGTTCAATCTCTCTTATCAATCATCCCTTTTGACGTCCTCGCAACGAGAGATTCCTGCCTTCAACCCCCGAGTGAGGATTTATAAATTAATTGGTTTATTTTGCTGCCAGAAACTCCTGGCCTAGAAGCGAGCATTAGGATCCCTAATGGAATGATCCTAACTATATTTGTTTAGATTCTAGTTGAATTCGTTTTTGTCGTAGATGACAATTGGATTTTACCGTGATAATCTTTCTCCGTGGTCGAATTGTCGTACAATTTCCTAGAGTGGTTTTGAGATCAATTGGTTTCTTTGCTGCTAGTGGCATCTTCATTTGACACTACCGTCGCCAATCTGGTTGATTGCCCGTCATGGGATATTTCCAGCCATGACCTTTGAGTGGATTTTAGTTGAATTTGTCATTACGACCGATGAGAATATGCGTATATCTTGATAAAGATTCAGCATTGCTGAAATATTTATAAAATTTATAAAATTGTATTTTTCAATTATATTTCTAAACCAGGAATATTTCAGTAAATGACAAATTTTACCAGAATTGTTACAATTAAATATGTTATTATCTTTAGTTTGAAGAACAGCTGTTTCTTTATTAACACTATAATGCTCATACCTTTTTTAATATCGTTAAAAGCTCTCTCTCATAGTCTCAAAATCAATATGCGAATTGGCATGCAATGCTGTTGCAACTTCTCTCTTACATTTTGGCGAACCATCTATTATGTAATGGATATATTCTTCTTCCGCCCTTGGCCCCAATTCAGAAATTTCACATGACAAATCTCTCGCTCTCGTCAGGAAGTCCCCAATAGTTTCTCTTTCCGTCTTCTCTATTCTTGCTAACTTCATCTTCAACATAGTCGATGCCTTTCAGTTCCTTCGTGTCTTTTGTTTACAGTCTCCCAAATTTCTTTATCACATTTACTTCCTCTGCACTCTGAAGCCTGTTGTTCTGTGGTATGTTAAAATAATTATTTTAATATTTATTAATTAATAATCATAATGATTGTCCCTTCATTATTCTTACATGACCAGTCGCGCCATTAAGACTTCGTCCTTTCCTTACATGACCAGTCGCGACTTAAAGACTTCATCCTTTTCGTCTAATTTCGGTTCTCCGTTTATAATAACATATTCATATAAATGTTTCGACTTGATGAGTGCACTTATTCTCAGACCCCAGAGGCTATAACTGAAATGTGTTAACATTTTAATTTTCACGAATGTTCCTTCAGCCATTAATTTAATTCACTTCCGTATTTTCTTGTCAACCACGCTCTGCTACCAGAATTGTTATTGTACACGCATTTATTGCCACTCCTTTAAATATACATAGGATATACTGTATATCAGCTCACATCGAAAGAATTCTCACTTATACACAACTCTTATCCCTAGGTAACCAAATATATAATTACTTCGTTTTGATTAAAATTATTTTCCATGTTCGACATAAAAAAATATTTTAATGATTTGACGATAATTTACACAAATTACATTAACTCTGTGGTATATTATAAACCTAATTAAACATTAAACATAAATAACTATCTTAGAGGTAGTTCCAAGAAGAGCCCTTGAACAGTTATTTTAATTTTTCGTGATTTGTTTCTGTATTATTAATTCGTAATGATTAATCGCACGATTCCACATCGTAAATAAACCCAACAATCAAGTGACTAGTGCAATACCCGCTGACTTGGGTGAATTTGTGTTTAATTTCAGTCTGTGTACTTAATAACAGCGGATAAAATATCGCACATTAACGAGAATGGTCGTACTGTTCCCGAGACATTCCGATTATTCATCTTCACCAGAGATATTGTATTTTTCCCAAAGAGTACGGATTTTCTTCAATTTTCAGACCCTAAAAATTTACAAAGATGAACATATTTGTAATCTTTTTTGTATATTTGAAAAGTAATTTCAAATAATTGTTAGACTATTAGAATTAGTTACTCTCTGAACCAGTGACTCCTGGGTATTACGCATGCACACTCTATAATTAATTCCACTTAACCATCCCTTAACAGAGAAACGTAAAAAATAGTAAAGTATATGTAAATGAATTTGAGTTTCAGGGAATAAATACGGAAGTTCAACAAACCTCAAACCGAGAAAAATCGCCTTCGAATACTATGGGATAATTTACTTTGTTGGTAACTTACATTTTCGCCATAAAACCACTCCAATATATGCCTCATATAATTTTTTTATCTGATATAAGATTTACAATATATTGCTAGAAGATGTTTCAGGACTGTGGGGATGTACTTGTCATAACTCACACTAAATTTTGTTAAGTATCAAAAGTATACGATACTAGTGGAAGCCGGCAGAAGTTGGTTTACCCCTCCCTTCCCTCTTTCTTCTTCTCTCTCCCTTTCCCCCCCTCTCTCTCTCTCTCACACACACACACACACACCGCCTCCCTCTATGTCCGACTCTCTGTCCCAGACCCTCTCTTTCTCCGTTGTTCCTTGTCGCTCGGCAACACTCAGCAATAATGAAGGCTAGGTGCAAGCTCAGGGGCAAGGCGCTGTTTGAATGGAAATTGAATGAAAATGAAGCGCGATTTTATTCTGCAGTGCCATCTAGTGGAGTTACTACAAAATTAACAGCACATAAACCATCTGGGTGAAAAAACATATAGAAGTGCCAACTTTCATGGAGATCAGTCACACTGTGTCGGCGCTTATATATACCAACATACACACATACACACACACACACACACACACACATATATATATATATATATATATATATATATATATATGTACATTTATATACTTGAATGGATGCCTCTTAGGTGGCTCAAATGTTCCACTTATGTTACTATACTGATGGTACTATACTCTGACTGGGAGGTTCTAGGATTTAAGATCTGACAGTTGCGAGATTTTTGACACTATCTAGAAAATAGGTCGAATTCAGCTGCTACCTGGAGGAGAATTCTAGTGGTTGTCTGTTCTGATCGATAAGTTTCCGTTTTTTCTCAGATCAACACCAGGCGAATGCCGGAGAAATACTATAACAAATGGGTGACAGACCTCGCGCGATCTTTCCTTCCTCTTCTTTGTTCTATCCTCACCCTCACTTACACTTTCATGTTCTACACAACCACACATGTCGGAATATCAATAAGGGTCTTAGAGCTTGACCCCGGTGGAGGGAGATATCTGGCTGAGGAAAATCCTTAGAGCTGACGTGCAGGTTGGCGCTGGATCCTAACATCCATCTCCATAAAAATGTTCAAAACCTCCATGCCAATAAACCTCCATAAAACACGACTACATTTACGGGAATAATGACCTTAGCAGTCAACGCACATGGAAACGCAAATCAATCTATCAATGAAAGGATGTGTTCAGAATTTTTTTTGGGGGGGGGTATTGTAATGAAAGAAATTATGCGAGTTATATTACAGTCTAGGCTGTCTCTCGCAACCCAGCCTCCACATCTCTCTATCAGTGTAGTCTTCGCCTCTCTTCTCCATTGCCTCATCCACTCCCTCTCCCCATGTAAGTCTAGGTCTTCCTCTTCGCCGATGGGTAGCTGGTTGCCATTTCCACAATATTTTCGGCCACCGCTCTTCGTTCATTCTTTGCATGTGCCCATACCATTTTAGTCTTTTCACTTCTATGGTGTCAATTATATTAAAACTCTCTTACGCTTTACGTTTAATTTCTTCGTTCTCAACTTTATCTATTAAAGTCAGTCCGCCACTTCGTCTCCAGAAGTCCATTTTCATTGCCTTTAATTTCTTTTCGCTATTTTTGTTACTTCCCATACCTCAGATCCATAAAGGGCAATATTCTTTACAACAGGCTTATAGATATGTGTGTCTATACTTGATATGTGTGTCAAAATATGAAGGAATATGACACAATGCCATATACATCATAGAATGAATAAATTAATAAATTAATAAATTAACAAAATCAGCAATTCGGAGTTTGGTTCAACTCCTTAATTGATGGATTAAACCACAGTGAAATAGATTTCTTACTCCGTAGATTAAACGTTTCTCGAATGATGTAATACATCATGGGTCATCGGAGAATTCTGAACCGGTCCAGATTCGTGACCGGATCCGTGCCCTGATTTGATTCCCGATGTTTACATTGGACGTTTCGGTTCCTGAACCGGAATTCAGTTCAAGATTTTGACCATGATTCTTATCCTGGACACGCGGCGGTGGGTTAGTTTCTGTACGAGGTGGAAATTGATAAAAATTTACTTTGTAAATTGTAGTTGAGTAATTTGCTTTTGTCATGTGCGTGGGTCAAAGTGCTTGTTTCTGATACATTTTGTTGAATCTCCGGAAGAAAATCGAATTGCAAATAACGAAGTTGTAGTAGAGAACATTCAACACTTGGTGAGTAGACAAATGATCAGAAGTGCTCTGCTTACATGCATCCTGAAATTCTAATGCACGAAGTAAAATATTTTGAATGTGAAGAAATACTTACATGCTAACCTGTTCAAACCGATTTAAACTGTGTGATGTATAATGCATCTACTATTGATATCTACATTAGAAATCCAAAGATGTATGTTGATCCAATCTTCGTTTAGTAATATGGTAACAGTATGTGATTAAATTTCATGAAAGGAAGGAATTTGGAGGAATTAAAAATCAATTTAAAAAAGTATATAATTACATGCTTTTGAGATATATAGGTAGGCAATAATTGTAGGTTATGCATTTTTAATACCTATGTATGACATTGTTTAAAATGTATAGCTCATTTTCTAAAGTACTGATGATTTCAAATCGACTTTTCACATTTATTTTACAAAGTAAAAATAAGAATTATTCTGTTGTTGTTTAATCGTTCATCAATATTAATTTTTCTTTACTAATTAGTGTTTGTTGTACTCTTTATATTTGGTCCGCAATTATTGAAAACATTATATAGCTATGTTGTGTAGAAGAAACTATTATTTTATCCACATTTTATATTATGATTGTCGATTTTATAATATGATAATTTGATTATGATTAAATATTTTATTGCAAACAAAGTGTATTTGAGATGTTCTAAATTTTGGTTCATGTATTTCTATTGTGTTATACAGTGTTACAGCTTTATACATCCTTCCAATAGTTTATTTTTTAATTTGTGACAATACACGGGTGTCTATTTGTTATTCATAAGTAAATAGTAATCAATATTTTACATGTGATCATTATCATCTAAATCAATGCTGCATTACTGCAGGAAGGGTTACTTTTCTGCACGTGTTAAAAACAATATTTTTCATAGATTAAATATATGAATATTTATTGGTTTGCAAATGAACCAAAAAGTGTTTCCACAAAGGATATTTTATGGAATTTAAAGAAAGAACTTCCACGGCAAAGAGTGATATTTCCATCGTTTACGAAAATGTTAAAGATTACTTATATACTAGTTGTACAATTAAAATATATTTGCTCAATACAGTTGCACACTATCACAACAATTTATGCGGAGTTGTAAGATAACTATACTTAGTAACACCATGATACGAAATCAAGAATATATTATATTATAATGAAATAAGTTTCGCCTGAATTAAGCAATACCAATAAGTCCTCTCATCGACTTCACAATTGACCGACGGCTTCATAATAGTCGGGAGGTATTAACATTATGTGAGTGACTGATGATCGACAGTTAACGAAACGTTAACGGACGAAAGGTTAACATCCTTAAACAGAAGAACTGGTCTTTGCGGAAGTCACGAATATTCTTTGCAAAACATAAATAATAAGTAGAGCGATTTTATATGTTCAAATTGATTTCGTAATAAAAAAATAATAATTTACAAAGGAAAACAGTTTCAATGTTGTTTTACATTCCAAACAGGCAATGGTATGACTATTAAAAGTTAAATATATGCAATTGGTTGATTTCAAAATAACAAAATTTCTGAGTATCTCAATTCATAGAACTTCAAATGGCGTGTCCAAATAAATGAATTAACACCAAATAAAGTACATCAAGTAATATTTAGAATACACATCCAAGATATATCATAATAGTCTGGGGGAACGCATCAAATAGTGCCCAAAGTTTTATATTGCAGAGGAAAAGTTTACAAATAATAAGAAATTGTCATATACATGGTTACAGCAAGCCTCTCTTCATTGAACTTGGAAGCTGGCCATTGCCTTGCATATCTATTTATGAATTTATAGTTTTGATCAAACTGTCTTACTTAAGGGTGTGAGCCTTTTTTTTCATAATATGCACCTTTTTATAATCACAACACACGTCGTACGAATCATTTGCTTCAGGTGTCATTACTAATAGATTACTAAAAGAAATGCTTGAAAATATGACAATAAGCAATTAAAATCTATCCACAAATTTACGTGACAAGAAAATTATTTTCTGTAGCAGAACTGTTTCTATGCAATAGGAAGCTATACTGACCAACAAAATTTAAATTAACTTTTATTTCAACAATGATATACGATGTGTTTGTAAACATTACATCGCGTAATTCTAAGAGAATAAACATGCCTGTATCAATTAATTGTACTTCAGCGTCTGGATTAATGGTCTCTCTCCCTAAAGTATATATACTTTGTTGTTATGCACACTTTATACAAGACAAAAGAAAAAATGTGGAGCCGTATTTGAGAAAATATTTTTTTTCTTTATCAAAAACTTCGAAGAATTTTTTAAAATTAAATAAAAACTCTCATTTTCAAAATAATGTATTTGTCTATTTGTTTCTGCATCAAATTTTGAAGAAAATATTTACTAAGGGAAATTCTGCCTTCATTAATTTTGTTGGTGGAGGCATACAAAAGTTACATTGTGAATTTTCAAAAATAGAGATTTAGATGAAAGTGAACTAAATTTTAAACATATATTGCTCTATTAGAGAAAAATATAAAGAGAAAAGATTCTGAGAAAATACTGAAAATGTTACAGCAAAGTCAGTTTTTGTCCCACGAGAGATCGCCGTTTTCTAGTCCAAAAAGCATAGTTGTTCCCCAACCTGGCAACGCAGCACAGATGAAGTGATAGTAGTGGTGGTGATGGTGGTGGTTGTTACTGGAAGCAGTAGTAGTAGTAGTAGTAGTAGTAGTAGTATCTACTAGAACTATTAGTACTACTACTATTGCTACTTCTATGTATTGCTACTACTATTACTGCTACTATTACTGCTACTATTACCACTACTATTACCACTACTACTATTACCACTACTACTATTACCACTACTACTATTACCACTACTACTATTACCACTACTATTACCACTACTACTACTATTGCCACTACTACTTTTACCACTTCTACTACTGCTACTATTACTACTGCTACTACTACTACTACTACTACTACTACTACTACTACTACTACTACTGCTACTACTACTTCTAATTTTATTTATACGTTTATTGCTACTTCGCTACTGCCACTATTACTACTACTATTGCTACCACTACTACTATTACTACCACTACTACCACCACTAATATTTATAATACTAATAATAGTAATAAAATGCAAAAAATATTAATCGTTTCCATTACGAGTTGAAGGGATTTTTTCACGCGAGTCACTGAATCTGTGTAATAACAATAGTAACAGAAACCCTTCTACTTCTACCACTATGAATGGTGATAAAATAAAAATGAGTAATAGAAATGGTGGTAGTGATTTTCGCCATGGAGGGTGCGGTGGGTAGGCGCGTGAGCGTCACGCAGTAGGAGGGGGGGAGCGGCCTTGGAACTGACCTCGCCCTTGCGGCCTTCATCGACCAGGCGCTGCGCGGCGCGGCGCCGCCCGCACTCGCACTCGGGTCACGCGGGGCGGAGGGTTGGGGAGGGGGAGGAGGAGGCTCCGGCCTGGCGCCCAGGCTGCTGCGGGGCCCGGATCGCGCTGTTCTTGCTTGGAGCGGCTTGGCACTTAACACTGTGCGTTCTCTGGAGGCAGAGAGAGAGAGAGAGAGAGAGAGAGAGAGGGAGGGGGGAAAAGGAGAGGGAAAGTAAGTGGCAGAGAGAGAAAGGTAGTGGCAGAGAGAGGAAGTTAGTGGGGGAGAGATAGAAAGTAAGAGGGGGAGAGATAGAGAGAAAGTAAGAGGGGAGAGATAGATAGAAAGTAAGAGGGGGAGAGATAGAAAGTAAGAGGGGGAGAGATAGAAAGTAAGAGGGGGAGAGATAGAGAGAAAGTAAGAGGGGGAGAGATAGTGGGAGAGAGAGAAAGGTGTAAGAAAGAACGGGAGACGGAGATAGTGGGTGAGGAGGTTAAAAATGTGGAAAAGAGAGAGAAAGAGTGGGGGAGGTAGAGAGAAAGAGTTTTATTTAAATTATTAGTTCCTCTTTATAAGGTTCGTCTTGCCGTCTGCTGGCATCGCCACGGCGTGTGTTGGCCTTGCTTTGACGTCTGTTGGCTTTTCTTGGCGTCTGTTGGTTTTGCCTTGCCTTGGCGTCTGTTGGCCTTGCTTTGCCATCGATTGGCCTTTTCTTGCTGTCGGTTGGCCTTGTCTTGTCGTTTGTATCCCTTGCCTTACCGTCAGTAGGTCTTGCCTTTACTTTGAATTACCTGAATGTTTGAAAATTGCAAACATTTGAAATACTAGGAGAAGGTATGTGGTGTTGTCCCACTAGTTTTTGTATTTCAAACATGGTTTAGTTTTGCAATGTCAACACATTGTAATGATATCGTAGCATACTTATGATAATTGGACACGAGTGACAAATATCTTAGATAAATCTTGATTATCATCATCCCTGACACATCGAGAACAACCATTAAAATACTCTCGTATAGCCCTAAAATAAATTAAATATTTAAACAAAAAGTCTATAAGAATTTTACATTGGCATTGTGTAATATAAATACGGGAAAACATTTCTTAACATGTCAAGAATATCATAGATGTTGCCTTATGATACAGCTCGTAAATCGTAAATTACAGGCGGCCGCTTCATTTAAGTCTTGCTGTAGCAAGGCGACAGATAAGTCGTAAGCAGAGATGCACCAACGATTAAAATTTAGTTGGTAAACGCAGTCTGCGAATAGACAAAATAGCACGATCAGATGGTTCCAATTTTTCAAATTATAGACTGACGTTTCGTTTTTGGATATCTCGTAGTTTCTGGGTATCTAATGATGCGTCTAGTCTACATATTTCTTTCAATTTCTGCATGCAACGACTTACCTCCCTTTCCAACACCTTGTAACACGATCTGGAAAAAACGGACTGATAAAAGAAGGAAACGTCCTTTCAAAGTTTCCAATTAGCTTGCTTTAATATTGTCTGACGTCATCCTATCGTCAAACGAGTTTGTTTGACGTCATTCACGAGCAAACTCGTCATTTCCATTTGAGGTTCGGGTCCAAGGCCTTCGGTTTTTTTGTCTTCGCTCGATTTTAAGGGCTAGTTAACGCCCGTGGTACACATATTATTTTGTTATATTATTTAAATGATTCGGATTTACTTACTTACTAATTAATTAGAGGTCAACTTGAATAGAATTGTAATATTTTGGTTTTTAACATCGTTTAAATATTTCCCTCCCGTAAATCCCTTTCATAATTTTTTTCTCATAACATTCTCCGTAAGGGAACATGTCATTAAACTGTTTTTATATTTTCCTCGCAACTTCAATTCTCTGTATCCACGCAAATTATGTAGCGTTTATTGAGCTCCGAATCGAAGACAATAACAAACAATAATGTATTAGTATATAACTAATGTATAAAATACTCGTACACATGGTACAAAATCGTATCCTCTAATAAAAATCACAGGTCGACAAATGTCCGTCTCCGACCGGGCGTATCTAGGGTTCGAGTTCCGAATGTAGCGAATTTTCGATACTAAATCGAATTCAGCCGATTTCGATTAAATTTCTAGTGACCGGCTGCACTGATCGGTATTTTTTGTGGTTTCTTTAATCAATAGCCGCAAATAGCAGTACTCTAAGAAACGGGACCCACCGCGTATC
Source organism: Gryllus bimaculatus (assembly GCA_017312745.1). Classification (NCBI taxonomy): domain Eukaryota; kingdom Metazoa; phylum Arthropoda; class Insecta; order Orthoptera; family Gryllidae; genus Gryllus; species Gryllus bimaculatus. The sequence continues at coordinate 852,591 of BOPP01000143.1, forward strand.
ATATTTCCTTCATCTTCTTTGTCCTATCCTCACCCATTACACACACACTTACACGCATTACACTACCAGACATTGAATTTGCCTTATTTTACGTGGCGAGACTCGGGGCATCAGACCCACTCTTCCGTCTGACCACGCAAATTTCACTACGTTCCTTTCATCAGCTAGCAGAGAAAGGAGGTATTTCTTGGACGAGAAACAGGCGATTTTGAATTTAGCTCAGAGGCGTCACTTAGGCTAGTGGATCTTTTACGAGCAAGTAAATCTACTAACATGGGACAGACGGCTTTACTTCCCCTCCGAAGGAAGGCGTACGAAGGATTTTTCCGAAGGCGTACGAAGAATTTTTTCGCCCTTAAAAATCCACGGCTTCGATCGTGTTTGAATTCGCGAACTTTGGTACAACAGTCCGGTACGCTAACCGTTACGCCATTGCCGCCGCTTACACCATCGCCGCCGCAGACATTTAGAGAAAACAATTAAGAGCTTAGAGCTTGTCCCTGCTGGGGGGTGTCACCCTGGTGGGAGAGAGCTGGTTGAGGGAATTCCCTGCAAGCAGACGTAGAGCGGCGATGGTTCACGACATCCAGCAGGAGAAGATAACCGCCACCTTCCGCGGATAAAATAGGTACTACACTTACGGAACTATTGACCTAAGCGGTTGGTGAGCCAGGAAACAAAATAACCAATCTATTGAAAAGTGCAAACTAATCATATTTGCCTTGCACTTTGGTCTTCTGAAAATGGTGTGTCACAAATAAAGAGCATGTAGAAATGTATGTATGTAGGCCTTACGTTTTTGACATTTTAGGGTCGGATTAATTCGACTTTCCCTAGTTACGGACCAGGCCCGGGTCTTATATTTATTTACTATTCACGCTTGGGTTTAAGGGACTCATGACAAGCATGACGAATTCCCTACACCGTTTCGAGCATACTTGGCCTGACTGAGAATTTTTCTTTCGTCACACAGTTATAGACATTGAAACGATTGTTATGGAAAGCTAAAACTCTATTTTTGCCCCGGCCGGGAATCGAATCCGGGATCGCACCACGGAAAGCTAGAACGCTGGCAGTAAGCCACCTCGAAGGAGATGTAGAAATGCACGCTGGAAATTCTTTGTCCTCCTCCTAAATTAGATGCTCCTTTGATAGTGTGGATAATCAATTGAATCGTTTATTTTAGAAACCCGTCAAACCCCAAAATCTAAAACACGCTTTAGCGACGGATTATTGTTCCAGGAGAACAGACACATCGTATAGGCCATATTGATGTGAAAAATATTCATTTATCAACGCCTTTAATAAAGAAATATTTTGAAATCGTAAAAATTGGGAGTCATATTCTCAGTTTTCTCGAAATGAGGAATTTGGCGTTTGACGGGTTTCTGAAATACACGATTCAATTTCCCTAGCGATGGAAAGAGTATAAATATATCTTCCGGTAAATTTTGGGTTATTTCCTTTTGAATGCAGCGGTATGTTTGTTACGTATGTTGTGTCTTGCTGAATATTGTAGAGCATTTTCACGATATACATTTTAAAAATACTTTCAATACACTTATTGGTTCCATCCAGGCAGAGAACTTCTGCCTTTCTTTGGGTGAATTTCATAACCATATAGTACAAATTCCTGTGGCCAAATGGCTGGTTGTGTTATGAGTGTACAAAGAAATTTATTTTTGATTGTATGATTTTTTGTAGAAAATTTTATTGTTCACTCTAGGAATACTAAGGTACTTTCTGCCCTCAGAAATACCAAAGGTTTGAAAGAAAGGGGAGTTTAACTAGTTGCATTTTAATGAAAGAATGCTACTATTTTAAATGGTTTTAATTGTTGGAGATTTAATTCAAAATACTTAGTAAATTTTATCATCCTTTGACTTCACTTCATACCGTAAAGATACAATATTTCACTCCAGTGATTCATCATTTTCATGAAGCCCCTGGAACATTTTCAAGATTTCCAAAAAAATGTTTGAAAGTTTTTTATTAAATTGTGAATTCGAATAGCATAAAAGAAATGATTAAGAATGTAATACTATAATAGTAATCTTAATAATGTGTGTAAAATTAGTTTATTTTTGTTCAATAGAATTAGCTCTAAGCTTTGAAGGATTTGCCAAACTTACACTTTCATTTGAAAGTTTTTGCCTACAAATCAGTCGGTAAACTATTACCTGCTCCGTTTCCGCGGTTATCTTGTTCCGTATTCTAGAACCACCGATTAATTTTGTTAAATACCATTTTCAAGGTTTCGCCATTCTTACAATCACTTGAAAACGCTACTCTTTGGGTATTTAAATCCGAACGTCACGTAAAATATTTAGACCTAATTTCAGGCAACCATTTCTTACGAACTCGACCCTCTCTCAAATAAATTCGCTACCATATCAACTGACGCGGCTTTCCTCAATTGTTTCTTTCTTACGAGTTCATATACTCGTACCAAGGTGTACATGTTGATATCGTGACAAGTACCGAGGGAAGTGACTCAGGGCGTAGCGCACTGACAGCGCATTCGGGAGTCCGGGTTGAATCCTCGCGCTGGCCATCCTGGTCGGGGATTTTGTGGTTTCCTTGGTTCATCCAGGCGAAAACTGAAATAACACGGTCGCGAATCCGACGTCGCTAGCCCAATTCGTTAACCACTTGAGGTGACGAATTTGAGACATCGCGTGTTTCTGGTTGGGTGACCGACTGGGAACCCGGTAATGTAACAGCGCCGAGACCAATTGTCGCTTACGGAACATACGATTGCTAAATACAACTCGCAACAAGTTCCTAATACGATTTTTTCTAAGACTATTGAATGATACACATATTTCTGCTGTATATTCAAACGACGAATGACATCGATTACACAGCAAGTGGTTTCCAGTTCGGAACCCACTGTCTGTCGATCAATAACTTTCAAACAATTTTCGAAATCTACGGGCAGAATTGCATTCTCTTTGCAATTCGCAATTCTTTTAAACCTCCGTAGAAAAGTGAATGATTTCGCAGTTTCATTTAGATAACCTAAAACATTGTTGTATTCACATTTTTCGTTACATTTCTAATTGTTTATTCAACAGACAATGAATCTTGATGTTAGCGACAGTGACAATGAAATTTGTACTTCACTTGAAAGTTTCGAAATAGCGAATTCGACAATTCTACAATTATTGCCAGAAAAATCAAGGAAGTATTATTACAAATCAATTACGACATTTATGAAGTGGCGAAAGTAATAAGGTGAATTCTTTCAGTGAGAACATTTTTTGGCTTACTTTGTAAATCTTTCCGAACAGTATAAACTCTATTGTTTATGGAAGATTTTCTCATTGTTAACAAGCGCATTTACATACTACACTGTTTAATGTAGGTAAACCTTATACTTGAGTTTCACATAAAACAAAATCTGTTCAAAATCTATTCTGAATATTACAGGCTCGTAGAGAAAGTATAGTCTCCTATGGCTACTATTCTCTCGTACATTCCGTACAATGGCTACTATTCTCTCGTACATTCCGACTCTCGTTCGTACGTCGCTAGTGCTGTAAATGTCAACCAATGAATAACAGCCATCGTTACGCACTCATTGAAGAATATACCATTACTACATGCGTGTGCCTGTGGGTCTTTTGATTTTCCCCTCTTCAGTTGCCCTGGAGAGGCGGAAATTTATTCGACTTTCGGGAATACAATAAAAATTTTTAACTGCAGCCGATTCGGGTTTTGCAGTTAGAAAGGGCTTTCTAAACTAAAACTGTCTTTCAACTATATACATTCGCACTTAGGGGTTTGTGTGTGTGTGTGTTTGTGTGTGTGTGTGTGTTTGTGTGTGTTTGTGTGTGTGTGTGTGTGTGGAAACTTGTAACTATCTTGCAACTACGTACATTCGCACTTTGGAGTTGGTGTGTGTGGGTGTGTATGAAATACAATAATTTTTTAACTACAGCCGAATAGGCTCTTGCCGTTAGGGAGGGCTTTCTACTAACAGACTAACTAAAACTATCTTGTACCTACTATTCATTCGCACTGTGGGGTTCGTGTGTGTGTGTGTGTAGGTGACGGCGGTGGTGATGTGGGCGCGGCTGCTGCTGGCGGCGGAGGAGGGGCGGCGCGGGGAGCTGGCGGGCGCGCACGACCCCTTCGCAGCCGCGCATCTGCCCCCGCGCTGGCAGGTGCAGGCGTTCATGGCGTGGCTCTTCCTGCTGCAGACGCCCGTGCCCGCGCTGCTGCTCTGCGCCGCGCACAAGGTCGCTCACGCGGGAATGGATAAACGCGAAAGATGTGTACACGTACAGATATATACACGTACAGATGTGTACACGTACAGATGTGTACACGTACAATTGTGCACGTGTTCAAATGTGCACGTGTTCAAATGTGCACGTGTTCAAATGTGCACGTTGTCTCAAATGTGCACGTGTTCAAATGTGCACGTGTTTCAAATGTGGCACGTGTTCAATGTGCACGTGTTCAAATGTGCCACGTGTTCAAAATGTGCACGTGTTCAAATGTGGACGTGTTCAAGTGCACTTGTTCAATGTGCCACGTGTTCAAATGTGCACGTGTCAAATGTGCACGTGTTCAAATGTGCACGTGTTGTTCAAATGTGCACGTGTTCAAATGTTGCCACGTGTCAAAATGTGCACGTGTTCAAAATGCTGCACGTGTTCAAATGCTGCACGTGTTCAAATGTGCACGTGTTCAAATGTGCAGTGTTCAAATGTGCACGTGTTCAAATGTGCCACGTGTTCAATGTGCACGTGTTCAAATGGTGCACGTGTTCAAAATGGGCACGTGTTCAAATGGCACGTGTTCAAATGGGCACGTTGTCAAATGGGCACGTGTTCAAAAATGGGCACGTGATCAAAATGGGGCTACGTGTTCAAATGGGCACGTGTTCAAATGGGCACGTGTTTCAATGGCACGTGGTTCAAATGGGCACGTGTTCAAATGGAGCACGTGTCAATATGGGCACGTGTTCAAAATGCGGCACGTGTTCCAAATGGGCACGGTTCAAATGGGCACGTGTTCAAATGGGCACGTGTTCAAATGGTGCACGTGTTCAAATGGGCACGTTTCAATGGGCACGTGTTCAAATGGGGCACGTGTTCAAATGGGCACGTGTTCAATGGGCACGTGTTCAATATGGGCCACGTGTTCAAATGGGCACGTGTTCAAACTGGGCACGTGGTTCAATATGGGCACGTGTTCAAATAGGGGCACGTGTTCACATGGGCACGTGTTCAACATGGGCACGTGCTTCACATGGGCACTGTCACAGGGCACGTGTTAATGGCACGTGTTCACATGCGCACGTGGTCACATGCCGCACGTGGTCACATGCCACGTGGTCACATGCGCACTCATGTGGTCAACTTGGCACCGTGGTCACAGCGCCACGTGGTCACATGCGCACGTGGTCACATGCGCACGTGGTCACCCATGCGCACGTTGGTCACATGCGCCGTAGGTCACATGCGCACGTGGACATGCGCACGTGGTCCCACATGCGCACGTGGTCACATGCGCACGTGGTCACATGCGGCAACGTGGTCACATGCGCACGTGGCACATGCGCACGTGCGTCACATTGGCACGTGCGTCACACATGCGCACCGTGTGTCACATGCGACGTGGGTCACATGCGCACTGTGGTCACATGCGCACGTGGTCACATGCGCACGTGGTCACATGCGCACGTGGTCACATGCGCACCTGGTCACATGCGCACCTGGTCACATGCGCACGTGGTCACATGCGCACCTGGTCACATGCGCACCTGGTCACATGCGCATACGTAGAAATGTGCACACATACATCTAAGAATTTGTATACGTACAAATGTGCACGTGCACAAATGGGCACACGTACAAGTGTACACATGTCAAAATTTACCATCGTTCAGATATCTAGGTAAACAAATGCACAATAGCATAAATGAGTAAATATGTAAATACAAAACTGTCAATACAAAAAGATTAATAAATATCGTTCATTAATCTTATAAGCTTACATGAAACGTGAACCTGAACTTTAGCAATAATACTTTCGCCACCTAGAATGTTAAAAATTATCTAACTCGCTCGTAATGATCTCTTTTAACTACTTGAAGGGTAAATTACAATTACGAGTGCCAAGAATAAGCGATTATATTTATAATGAAAGTAGATAGAGAGAGGGGAGGTATTCTAAATAAAATAGTAACTCAATTTACTTGCAAATGTTTGTTTAGCATTGCGATTAGCAACTGCTACAATTTTAGATTCACCAAAGTGAACCAACACTCCACTCCTGTCACACATCCAAATGGTCCCAGAAATGCTTCTAAAATTCTACGCTCTTGAGTTAATAGACATGTTAAAACCAATACATACTTTCAATTCACTTGTATTATATGAAAATTCACTTGAAAAGAAGTTCGCAAACTGTACCTGAAACGTGTGATATTTTTATACAAATAAGCCAATAAATACAAATATCATCTAACAATATGTTGTCTATTAATCCCGTTAGGGCTCTACGATTTTTTTCTATATCAAGACTGTATGTACATTGTGATTATGGAGTTCGTTGTGTTTGTGCTCCTTCAATGTCTGTGTGTTGCAGGAACGGTTACGATCGGCCGAGCTGTGGCTGAAGTTGTCCGTGATGTTGCCGTTGCTGCTGATGGCCGACCTGATAGTGACGGTGAGCGGGTGCGTGGCCGACCACAAATTCAGCCCGGCAGAGGGCGTCTTTGTCCTGCTGCTCGGGGCCAACCTGGGTGAGTGAAGAGGTTCCGTGGCCCGTGCTTTGCAGGAGGCGTTGCGAGGCAACTCTATTATCATTCCCATCACTTCAGATCACAGGACGCTTACAACACCATTTTGTCATTTGACTTGCCGCCTCTTCACTTGATTTGCTGCCTCTTCACATCTCTTGCTATGACTTCACTTCGCGCCTCTTGTTTATCAGCCACCTCTTCACTTACTTCGCTACCTCTTCACTTATTTTGCCACCTCTTCACTTGCTCTCTCACTTCTTCACTTGACTTGCCACCTCTTCACTTGACTTGCCACCTCTTCACTTGACTTGCCACCTCTTCACTTGACATGCCACTTCTTCACTTGACTTGTCACCTCTTCACTTGACTTGTCACCTCTTCACTTGACTTTTCACTTCTTCACTTCACTTGACTTTTCACTTCTTCACTTCACTTGACTTTTCACTTCTTCACTTCAGTTGACTTTTCACTTCTTCATTTCACTTGACTTTTCACTTCTTCACTTCTTCAGTTGACTTTTCACTTCTTCACTTCTTCAGTTGACTTTTCACTTCTTCACTTCTTCACTTTTGACTACACACACTTGTTTTGAAAGTACTATATTTGGCATGCCAACACTTCACTTGACAGCACTTCACTTGTCATGTCAGCACTATACTCCACTTGATTTAACAGCATTTCATGTGACGACACTCTACTTTCCGTGACTTGGCAGCACTTCACTTCAAGTACCTTGACAACAGAATTCCATACGTGACTTCACTTCACGTGTATTTATAGCAATATTTCTTACTTGAACAGCACTTCACATCACGTGCATTTATAGAACTAAACCTTACTTGACCTGACAGTTCTTCACGTGCTTTTATAGCAATATTTCTTACTCGACCTGACACCACTTCACTTCATGTGCCTTGCCAGCACCCTCCTTGCCTCGTCTGTCCCGTTGGCTTGCCAGCACCTTACTCGCCTCGTCTGTCCCGTTGGCTTGCCAGCACCCTGTCACGTTGGTTGCAGCGCACCTTACTTGCCTCGTCTGTCCCGTTGGCTTGCAAGCACCTTACTCGCCTTGTCCTGTTCCCGTTGCTTTGCAAGCACCTTACTCGCCTATGTCTGTCCGTGGCTTTGCCAGCACCTTTACTTGCCTCGTCTGTTCCCGTTGGCTTGCCAAGCACCTTACTTGGCCTTCGTCCTGTCCCGTTGGCTTGCCAGACCACCCTACTCGCTTCGTCCTGTCCCGTTGCGCGTTGCAGCACGCCTACTCTCTTCGTCTTGTCCCGTTGGCTTGCCAGCACCATACTTGCCTCGTCTGTCCCTTGGGCTGCCAGCACCTTACTCACTCGTCCCTCCGTTACCTTGCCAGCCAACTATTGCCTTGTCTGTGCTATTGGCTTCCAGCACCCTTCTTGCCTGGTCTGTCTTGTCTTAGCCCGTCCGCCATCCATCTCATCCAGCCCTCGCCCCGTGTCTGTGTGGTGCCGGCAGGGCGCGCGCAAGCTGTCGCGCTGCTTCGACGCGTTCTGCCGGTCGCTGCTGCGCCAGCGCGCTCGCTCACGGTGCCGCCTGCGCCCGCTGTTCACGCCCGGACGCGCGGCCAGCCGGGCGCTCTACCGCGCCCATACTCGCCCACGCCGCGCCGCCCCGCGCCACCACGCCGCCCACGCCCGCAGCCCACGCCGCCGCGCACGCCTCCGGCTCGGCCACCGCCTCCGCCGACTCCCTCACGCCCGTCCTCTCGGCGGCCGCCAGGCCGTCAGCCTCGCCACGCAGGGTACCCTACCCCAAAAGAACGCGGTTTTGTAATGTATTAAGCGACTAGTTGTATAACATTATGAGTACGCATGTTTCGATTACGAGCGGTGTTTAGAGCGAGTATTCGTGGTGCGCACGCCGGGCAGGTGCAACGGCTGTGGCGGGCAGTGGCAACGACGGGTAGGAGGACGGGCAAGGGATGACAGGACAGAGAGGAAAGGGCGAGGTGACGGGCGGGTGGACGGGCGGGGTGACGGGCGGAGCGTGGACGGGTGGCGGTGGACGGCGCGCGGTGGACGGGCGGGTGGTACGGGCGGGGATGACGGGCGGGGTTGGACGGGCGGCGTGGACGGCTTACGGGCTGCGGTCGGAGCGACGGGCGGGCGAGGACGCGGCGGAGGAGGACGGCTGGCAGGACGGGCGGCGAGGAGCGAACGGACGACCGATTCAGAGAGGGCGGGGATGAGGATAGGCAGGAAGGCTGGAAGAGAGGGTGGGAGCGAGGACGCGGAAGTCGAG
>BOPP01000143.1:862166-945355 GCA_017312745.1 Gryllus bimaculatus
GACGGGAAGCGAGGACGGGAAGCGAGGACGGGAAGCGAGGACGGGAAGCGAGGACGGGAAGCGAGGACATCAACTTGGCTGGGAACACATACTGTCATGTCGACATCACGCACAACCTAACAGGAAAGGTACAGCCTCGTCAGTACAGACTGAAAACAGTGACAAGGAGAAAGGTGGGTTTGAATAGGTCAAGGCAGGCTAGGGCAGAGTAGTCCCACGGGAGCAGGGCAGAGGAGACCACAGGTGGCCATAGCTGTGCTACAACTAAGGAGACCATGCACTGTAGACAGAATGCGTTCCCTTTCCTCTCTGGAAATAAGGTAAATAAATATCCAGTCAATTAAAACGTTTCAGCTTTAAACTGTCAGTGTGATTTAATCGAACGGGTATTCTCTACTATAGATTAATTATGTGGTTGGTTTTAGGAGCTGGCGCCTCCATTCCTCCATCACCAAAGAACAAAAAGCATCGGCCAATTGTACGGTCTGACTTCTAAAGACAGTGTGGGGGTTTTGGGATATTACCGAACCATTTAGCACCTCTCGTAGTCAAGCAATACTATTGGCACACGCCTTTTGTGCTGTGTTTTTTCATAACTTTGTTGTTGTTTGTAGCAGCTGGCGCCTCCAGCTTCTCTGATACCAAACAATGAATGGGGTAAGCCAAAAGTACGTCTTAACCACAAAGGACAGTGTGGGTATGTTGGAAAATTATTGAAACACTTTACGAAGGCTGACCGTACTCTCTGCGTGTGCATTTCGTACCTTGGCTTTCGAATATTTTGTTACTTGTGGCAGCTACCATCTTCAACTTCTCATCCGTCTCCAAAGAACAAAAGGCGTTAGATAAAATTACGGCTTGACTTTCAAGGTGTGGGTTTTTTGGAATACTATTTAAACATCTACTACGCCATGAAATCAAGTGGTCCTTTTGGCACGCACCTTTTGTACTTTTGAGTTTGATAACTTTGTTGTTGTTTTTGATAGCTGGAGCCTGCAGGTCCTTTGCTGCAATAGTAGAAAATATGTAAGCCAAATGTACGGCTTTACTTCCAAAGACTAAGTGTGGAAGATTTGGCAAACTATTGAAACATCTAATATACTATATCCCATAACATAAAACCGTACGTTTGGCTTACGATTTTGATACCTTTAGTGGCTTTCATTAATTGTGTTGTTGTTAGTGGCAGCTGGCGCCTATAGCATCTCCACCGCTAATAAGCAAAATTCGTAAGCCAAACGTACGGCCTGAGTTCTAAAGACTGAGTGTGAAAGATTTGGCAATCTATTGAAAGATCGAGTATATGAAGTATATACCCCTTCATGTAAAGCCGTACGTTTGGCTTACGAGTGTTGTACTTTTTGTGGTTTTCGATAATTGTGTTGTTGTTTGCGGCAGCTGGCGTTTATAGCAACTCATCCGCCAATGAGCAAAAATCGTAAGCCAAAAGTAGGGCCAGACTTCCAAAGACTGAGTGTGGAAGATTTGGCAAACTATTGAAACATCTAATATACTATATCCCATAACGTAAAACCGTACGTTTGGCTTACGATTTTGGTACCTTTAGTGGCTTTCATTAATTGTGTTGTTACTGGCAGCTGGCGCCTATGGAATCTCCACAGGCAATGAGCAAAAAGCCTAAGCCAAAGGTACGGCAGGTTTCGAACGGCTGAGTGCGGAAGGTTTGTCAAACTATTAAAAGATCTAGTACATACCCCTGAATGTAAAGTCGTACTTTTGGCCTACGAATGTTGTTGTACTTTTTGTGACTTTCGGTAATTGTGTTGTTGTTTGTGGCAGCTGGCGCCTCCGGCTCCTCCTCCGCTGCCGACGTCCGAACCCGTCCCGTTCACCGCCGGCGGCACGGCCACCTCAGCCGCCGCCGCCGCAGAAAGTCCACCGTCGTACGCCGCACTTTTTCCGCACGGGCCGCCAGCGCCGCCGCCCCCGCCCCCTCCGCCGCCGCCGCTGCCACCCTTCCCGCCGCCCGACTCGCCCACGTAAAGTCCACCCGGGGCGGTCTCGGACGGGCGTCGGCAGGTTTCGGCCGTCTTCGGGAAGGTTTGGAGCCCAGTCGACAACTCTTGTAGCCCGCTTGAGGGAAGTCGGCAACATTCGGCCATCTTCGGGAAAGTTCGGGGTGCCCTGTCGTCGACACGTCTCTAGCCTGCGTGAGCAGATTGAGGGGGTTGTCGGTAGGATTCGGACGTTTTCGGGAAGACTCGGAGCTCCTGTTGGCGACTCTCATCTCGGCGCGTTGAAGGTATGTCGGAAGGATTCGGTCATCTTCGGGTGATTCGGTGCTCTGTCGATGACTCTTGAAACCCGCGTGAGCGAGTTCAGTGAGTCTCTACAGGATTCGGTGATCTTAGGGATGGTTCGCGGTCCAGGATCGCTTCACCAGGTTGAGAGAGTGTCAGCAGGATTCGGTCGTAATCGAGAAGTTCCATACTCCTGCTGTCTATTCCCTCGTCCGCTTGGGGCGGCTAGAGTGCTGTTGACAGAATTCGGCCATCTTTGGGGCTCCTGCCGACGGCTCCATCGTTCGCTTGGTGCAGGCATAGAGGGATCTCGGCGGACTTCAGCTACTTTCGGCTGGTTTCGGATTCGTTCGGCACTTTTCGCTACCTGTCGACGGCCCGTCCTCCGCATTGCCGGACATCGGCTTCCTTCGGAGGGATTCGGTAAGATCGGGGCCAGTCGGCGCCTCGCTCATCTGCTTGTGTGGTTTCCAAGGGCGTCGGCTGCATTCGGCAATGTTCGGTCGACCGAACTCGGCGCTGTCGCCGCCGCCATCGCCGCCTTCGCTACCACCACTCCCCTGCACGTCTCCGAAACCGTGGGACCAACAAAACTATGAGGAAACGAATGTATGTTTAAGGTGGGTTTGAAATTTTGCTGTCCGCTACAGTCTCAATGCACATCCGATGCACTCCGCATCTTGAATACAGATGAAACTATTTTTTCATGAGGTTTTACTCTCGTAAAACGAGGTATATAGAGTGTCCCTTAATTTTAGCGTCAAAAATCATGTATATTTGTTATTTTAAAAAAAGTTTGGGGGAATTAATTTTTTTCCGTACGTTTTGGTTTTACACAAAAGTCAACTTGATTACTGTGTCCGAACGCGCAATTCAAAACCAAATACCCAGCCCTGCAGCGAGATACGTGTTGCCCTGCGTTAAATGAAGGAAGTAAGACAGTCGAATTTTACTTCTTATGGCCCTTCCATTAATTAGGAAAGGCTTTGAGGAAGGGAGGAAGTCGTGGCGAATCTTACGTAGTATGCGTGGGGAAGAGGGGGGTCTCGGCAAATATCTCGTATTTTTTTCGTTAAAATTAATGCTTAATTGCGAGAAAACTGATACAAGTTAAGTAAAATACGTTTCTATACTAAATATGGCTAAATCTTGCACAATACGTTTTAGCGCGGTTATGTAAATGCTACAATAAGTAGCATAGTAAACTGAGAAAAAGAATCTAACAAAAACTACCCAACTTTTTGTGATTATTGCGATACATCTTATCTGCATATTTACAGAAATTCGAAAGAAAAATTACGGAGAATGAATTGTTGCTCTGTTTTTAAAACTTCAATAACATTAATTGTAATTTACTCTCCCTAGTTTCTGAATACTGGTCATATCTAGTTTTAAATAAATGTAATTATGCACATTATGTTTTTTAAGAAATTCCTAGGCAATTAATCTCAAACTAACGTATTTACATTAAAAATTGATTTTGAAAACTCTCGCGTGAGATTAGAAGGGAGAGGGGGGGGGTCGAGTCAAATCTCGCATCATCTCACCAAGGGGTAGGGGGATTCGAAAAATGGCCGAAATCACCTCACGTAATATATGGACGGCCCCTTAGAGTCGCCCCGGACGGATCCCGCTCCTATGAAATCGATGTATCATGGATCGCCCGGGTTGTACCGATGTCCATGTAGTACCGAACATCGTAAGATCATCGTAAAGATGAACCATGTAGTACCGAAGTTAGCGTAATCCTGTTAAAGTTGAATTGAATTGAATTTGCCTTATTTTACGTGGCGAGACTCGGGCCATCAGGCCCGCTCTTCCATCTGACCACGCAAATTTCGCTACGCTCCTTTCATCAACTAGCAGAGAAGGAGATATTTCTTGGGCGAGAAACAGGCGATTTGAATTTAGCTCAGAGGCTACGTCATTTAGGCTTGAGGATCTTTTACATGCAAGTAAATCTACGAACATGGGACAGCCGGCTTTACTTCCCCTCCGAAGGAAGGCGTACGAAGGATTTTGTCGCCCTAAAAATCCACGGCTTCGAATCCGCGAGCTTGGGTATAACAGTCCGGTACGCTAACCGTCACACCATCGCCGCCGCTAGTATGTACAATGTCTAGGCAATGCCCTCTGGCCGGCAGTGGCTCAGGGCATCAACTTTGCCTGCAGTGTCTCTGCCTGAGAGGTTATTAGGTCTCGACCGTGCCAGAATGTTTTTGCTCTGGCTAGATAGATAGCATTCAGTCTCTAACTGGAGGTGAATTCAAACGGGTGGTTGGCTGATCGGTAGTTTTCTCCGATCAACACTAGGCGAACGCCGGAGCAGTACCCAAAACAAGCGAGCCAAGGATCGCGCACCATCTTACCTTTCTCTTGCTTGTTCTTTACTTACACCTTTCGTACACACAGTTACACTCACATGCACTACACTACCACACTTGCCGAGAGACCTATGGGGAGCATAGCGTTTGTCACGGCTGGAGCGGTGCTCCGCTGGTGGGAGATACCTGGTGAGGGAAAATCCCGCTAGTCCACGTGTGGGCCAATGCGGATCTCACCATCCTCCAAGAAATTTCCCCCCACTTTTCTGGATAAAACATTCGCTAATAAAATACGCAAAGGGCATTCCACAATTTAACTAATGACCATAGAAGTCGGTGTGCTTGGAAAAATTAATCAACGAATGAATCAATCCAAGGCACCTCGCTTCCAAACTCATTCCTGCCTTCCACCTAAAGCTTCTATTTATAATGCAGCACAGCATATTTGTATTGACTGCCTGCAGAGGTAAAGAAGACCAGTTTTCTCAAAATCGAAAATTGAAGACTGGAAACGAATTGCTCCAAATTTCATCAAATAAGATTAGGGCAAAAATTTACATGATATTTCGTCGATTTAATTAAGGGACTATTTATTATAATTGAAAGAAATGGAATCAGCAGTGTAAGGAAAATTATAAATAAAGCGGGTCTGGTCTGATTGTCCGATGCTCTCTCCACATTGGCTGATCGCCCTAACAACCGGCTACTGGGTGAAAGAGGAACCTCACCTAATACATAAAAGACAATGTTTGTTTGTTTTTTGGTTCGTACTTAATGCGCTGCCGCACCGTCATCCGAATGCGTTAAAACTTTGTCAACTTATTGATTGCACTTCCGGTACAAATATAGGCATTGCTCGATGGGAATGTGCATGTCTGTGCACGTAGACGCGCGTTGATGATGCTTTTATGTAGACTCAAGCACCTTGAACAGGACGATCTACGAAACGACACTTGACGCAACCCGTTGCACACTGAAGTACGATTTTTAAGACGTCTTCATTAAGTATTCTGCCCCTGTGATTGTGAAGTTTCTCCCGTGAGAGACAGATACAGATACAGAGACAGAGACGTAGGAAGAGAAACAAACAGAGTCCGAGTAAGACAGACAGAGAGAGAGAGAGAGAGAGAGAGAGAGAGAGAGAGAGAGAGAGAGAGAGAGAGAGAAAGACAAGGGTAGAAAGATGGAATCACACTCGCGAGAAAGTCTTTCGTCTATTGAATTTTTTGAAGAGTGTAGCATAAAATGTGATTAACAATCACGAGACCAGTAGCATGTGGAGAGTAATAAATTACAATAGCGAATCATTGTCGGGTCCATTAGTTATTTATAAACTCGTTTGCAGCCCACCTCCCCACCAACCCACTATTTTGAAGAACTATTAAAAAGACAGTGCCCATAGACATCATTGTACGTTCTGTTGTTAACGAGTCAAATGTAGGTGTACTTTTCTGTATAATGAAATTAACCTGGGTTTCGGATACCAAAGAGCATAAGGATGAAGAGCAAAAACTGTTAGGGCTCATAGTGTTCCACGTTTTTATTAAGAACAAAGATACGCTACTGCTATGATCTGCTAAATTTAAGCGTAGGAAAAAACTGAGAAACCAGGTTAAGGAGACCAGTGGACTCTTCTGGTTTTACGTGTATTATACGGCAAAACTATTTATTAGAATCTACAAGACTGGTAATTCTTTATTTTGATATAATAGAGGAGTACTTATAGATATCCTTATTCAAACGTAACACTATATCTCTTCATAAAAAATCTATTTCAGATTTTGGGATGCGAATCTTCAACATGGCAATCAATTGAAGTAATGGTGATCATGAAGTGGCGACATCAACGAAAAGAAACGCCTTTATTCTCAGTGGCATTCATGTGGAGGTGACGTGACCTTGACGAGGTCTTCGATGGTGTTTGATAAGGTTTATCGTTGATATCGTTGATAGGGTTTGGAAATGCCCTGGATTTTAGAGAAAATAATGCTGGCTTTACACTGGCAACTGATTGCTGCAATTAGTTGCATAAACTATTTGTGGAGCTTTTTACATCATCAAGTTGCAGCAAGAATTTGCTCTAGTCCATTTTGCCAGTCGCAGCAATATTATTTTGTGAATTGGTGCCGAAACACATAGGTGGTTCGCCTGTCGTAATTACAAAATTGATGAAGTGCAACTTTCTTTGTGTAATTAGGTTCCTTTTCTCCAGGAGTGTACCGCCGTATCGAAATATTCTGAATAATTTTGAAGTTCGTTGCAGTAAAGTCCTAGTAAAGCTTTCTCGAAATTTTATCTTATTAATCTATGTTCTTATTGTTATTGTTATTTATAATAACATTTTCTGACACTGCTCAGAGAATGAAGCTTTTAGATTGTTTCATTCTCTTACCGCATCTAACTCAAAAGATGAAAAAAAAAGTGTCATGTAACACAATTGTGAGCAATTTTTATTATCGTTTCAAGTTACCTCCAGGACGCGTATTTTCTATCATTTCGATTTATTTAAGCGCGATCTCGATTAATTACGCTTTCTCTAAAAAATAGTTATTTTTTTAACGACGAAACAAAATACTGTAGATTGCACGTAAACATGTTTCAGAATTTGTGTTTGTTTCAACTTATAAAATACTTACTACAGATTATAACGCAAATTTTAAAAAAAAATACATGTATAAAATAAGCTACTTAAATACATAAATTACATACTACAAAATACACATCATATTAAATTCGTGATTTTCCTTAGTCATGGAACCATGACGAATGTCATGGACCATTTGTCACGACCGTGTCGAATGATTTCTGCAAAGCCGCACTGCACAATCTTGAACAAACTTGTTAGCACTTGCCACTAAATAGAAATAAAATTTTATTCTGATTCGAGAAAGCGCTCGGGCAACTTTCCAAAATAGTCGTTCCAAAATAGGTTCAAGAGACTTTCACGCTGCACGAAAACGACGTTCATACTAAATGCGTTATTTATTTTACTAACTTGATTATTTTATTTATTTAAATATTTTATTTATTTCATTGTTTTATTTTTGTTTATTTCACGCCAAAAACCGATAAAAACTATGCGCAGAACTAACAAAGTTGACAGCACCTTGCTGCGGTGGAGTAAAGAAACGAGCGAGGGCATTTACAATCGCAATCTGACAGTGTAAAGCCAGCAAAATGCCACGAACTCTGTTGTGTATAAGGAGGCCGGCTGTGATGGTTATTGTCCGGTTTAAACAAGACGATATTGACGATGCCGAAGGGAATAATCAGTCATAATACAGAACGCCAAACCTGAGTTATCTGCTGGTAAGCATGTTGCGATTAGGATTTGCGATTTCCACTCAATACAAGAAAATAGTCATACGGCGATATTTTCGAACTTGTGGTATTAATACTTCCAACAACGATTGAAATCGATAGCTAATTTCGGGTTTAATGATAAATACATTTTACTTTTACAAATGTTTGCCAATGAATTTTATACAGATCAAAAATGATTGTTGGAATAACTCGCATATATTTTCTTTATATTTTATTCATTTAGCTATGTTAAGGGCAGGGCACATTTTCTACATGACAATACAACTAAGTTGCAGTATGAATTGTCAAAATAAAAAAAGAAAGCGTGATTAGAATAATCGATTCTTAAAGTCAGTTTATGTACAAAACCAATAACGTAGTTTCCTTATGAATAATAGCTGTTTTTTAATTACAAAATTAAAATTTTACCATCCAAACCATCATATACCTAATCAACATTTTATTTTAATAGTCAAAGGACAGATATCGATTTAATACCGATACTCTAAATAAACAATGTAATCGATACTGCAAGTATCAAATGTATTGCAACGTTCTCACCGGCTGGTAACGTAATAGAAAATTCGTCAATTTTCTTCTTATTTTAATCCGACAATAACTACATTTGAGTGTAGATTTCGGAGACGTATTTTTCAATAACTTATTCACATCTGCAAGAACTGTGTACCCAACTCAGCTATACATTATTCCTTGGAGAAGCGTCATTTAATATTGTAAAGTGAGACAAATCAAATATTATGAACATTCCTACTTCAATTATTGTAAATTATTACTATAAAGTATTGACAATTTTTGAGATTCACATTTAATATTTCTACTTCTTTACCGTTGCAGTATCTGATAAAAAGTGCTACGCAATCACAGTTTGCTTGTAATGAAAGCATTATACATGCAGTATGTGTCCATTAATACCTAGCATTCAAATTAAATACTGGTATGCTGTCATTACAGGTTGTTAGAAGAAAGGAGTTACTTCATGGGCATCGTTTAGTGGACAAATTATTTAATTAATTAATACAATTAAGCATTATGTAGTTAGTTCCACATTTATTACAAACGACACAGTTAACTTTGATAACCAGTGTCGTGTTAATCCGAGATAAACGTTCTTTTATCAAAAAAACAAAACTTACAGCCCTCGAAGTTTCTTGCTCTTATTTTAACACTCTGTATATTCCTGCCACTTTTCTCCTCCTCTTTATGTATTCAACAAGTGTACTTATATTACCAACTACTAAAACTTTAAAGAAAGTATTCTTTTTTTCTTACAGTGTACAAGCTATGTTCCCTCTATGTGTAGGAAGTTACGCAGTATGTCATTGATTCCTTTTCGCATTACCAACGTTCTTTTTCATATCAGTCACTGCCAACTTTGTACGATATTGTGTATTTTATGATGTATAGTGTTAGAGATGCCATTTTTTTAAATACCGATTTATCAAAAATGGGATATATTGGAAGGCCAAAACTGGAATGTAATTTAAACCGAATAATATATGCAAGTATTTCGGTTTCGATACACGGATTTTCCCTAGTTTACAAATTAAATTTCGACAAGAAAATCTTGGTCAAATAACCATACTTGAGAGCATAATGTTGAGTTGTTAATCTTTATTTTCACATTTTGACACGCACAATATTACCAAACGAGGGTCGTTTCATTTGCATTTTCACTTTCACAAACCAGTCATAGTAATGAACAGTAATAATTAAGTAACATTATCACGTTAAATAGTTTAAATTTTAAATACATCTCATATTTTATGTAGTCCATGGTTACTTTATCGCCCAGGATGCAACTTCTGCAAGAAAACTGCGTTAGGAATGACCATCAAAGGTATTTGGGGATTGTATTTGACAGACAGATTTCACACAGTGTCCTCTAGCAGCAAACCAAGATGAATATCCCCATCACTTGGAAGAAAAAAATCTTTCCTCGGTGTTGTTGTGTAAATCTTA
Source organism: Gryllus bimaculatus (assembly GCA_017312745.1). Lineage (NCBI taxonomy): Eukaryota > Metazoa > Arthropoda > Insecta > Orthoptera > Gryllidae > Gryllus > Gryllus bimaculatus. The sequence goes on from BOPP01000143.1 coordinate 872,035, forward strand.
TACGTGTAGTTAACATAAATGTGCAAAATTGAACTTGCATCTCATCTACCCTTTCGAAGAAAAGCATAGAAGTGATTGACTTTAAAAAATGCATATTTTGATCTGAACTGAACCCGACAGAGTGTAGATCTTTCATCGGGGAAAAAGTGCAAAATTGAACTTGCATCTTATCTTCCTTTCCGAAGGAAATGTCGAGAGACCAGCCGGGAGCCTAGAACTTGTCCCGGTTGGGGCGATGACACGCTGGTGAGAGATACCTAGCAGGAAAAATCTCACTAGGCGTGTAGGAACTCCAGTGGGTGAGGAACACTGCCACCCTCCTTGATAAAAGCACGTACAACACTTTCGGGACTAATGACCTTAGCAGTTAGCAGGCGCGTAAACACTCAACGAATCAATCAATCAATCAATCAATCAATCAATCAATGAAGCAGGCGCGCCTTGTTGCCCCTGGATGTGGCTCACTTTCTCCGACACATCACACGTGGTTAATAAATAACCTTCGGACTCCTTCGCCAATAAAATGCGAGAATTTGTTCGGATGAGGTAGTAACGATGAGATTTCATGCAAGACACCTCTCGGTTTTTTTTCTGTTTTGCGTGGCACACGTGCCACAAGACACACTGGGTGTTTTCCATCTTTTGAAATTCTCAGCCGGAGTTGATCAAGCCAACTTTTGGCTATTGAATGTCACCGGGAACAACGTATCAGAATTTGTTAATTTATTTACATTCCGTAGTGGTAGTAGATACTTTGTGGTAATCCATAATGAGAGAAAGGAAATAATCGTCCACAACAATCAAAGTTATAATATTTATTAATAATAACTTGCCCAAAGTCGACTTTCCGGAAACACTTTTCCCATCTTCAGTGGGAATAAATAAAATTAAAAATTACTTTCTTCTGTTTTGCGTTAACGTCCCTGAATGAAAAGCAGCCACTTTTAAATCAGTTTATGGCAACCCCTTCTACTCCTCCAGTTCCCCCTCCCTCTCACTTCTTGGTAGACTTTTTCGTCTCTCCATCTCACAAGATGGCTGCCAACTAGCCGCCCAAGCACGTTTTTGTGTTATATAGTTAATCATTTTTAATTTTATTTTTAATTTTAATTTTTTCATTTTATTTGTTAATTCTATCACATAATTGTACTGTTTTCCTTTTTGTTCCCTTCATATCAATTTCTCAATTTTCCTTCTCCTCGCCTCAGGTCCACTGAAGAAGGAGACAGTTTTTTGACTTTGGAAATATTTTATTTAATAAATATTATAACTTTGTTGTGGACAAATATTTCCTTTCTCACTTTACTTATTTAATCGTTTATTTATTTCACGTCAAAATTGTAGAAACATCAGACGTATGAGGGATAAGCACGCACACTTTTATTGAGTTTTATTGAGTCCGTAATCCCTATCCCACTGTTTTACTACACCACATTGAATTCTGAATAAAAGCAGGCAGCGTTTTCGATAAAATTTGATAGCAAGAAATATCAAGAAGTGTTACTATAAATGAAGTTATTACAAATATTAAATTTAATGTTAATCTATTAACAAACAGTTTATAAAAGTTATAATTTTAAGTACGGAAATACGATTAATAAACTTTACTTTCGACAAGACATCTTCCATTCACGAGAATAGAATCCTACGTGTATTTTAAGGTATACTAGTCGCTTGTCAGTTCGTTGTAAAGTTCATCAGGAGCATCGTGAGATTTATTTCTTCGATTTTTTTTATTATGACGTGACATCCACGTAAGGTACCAGGTTACTCCAAAATTGTGAAGATTCTGTTAGCTTATTCTCTGGTTATTTTATGAAGTTAAATCAACGTCTGTGCAAACAATCTGTATTTGATATGTCAATGTGATATCCATTAGTGATTTATAGAATATACTGGATTTTTTAAATTTCTTGTGCAAATTTCAAAGAATAGGTTTTGTTTTCAAGAAAATGGCCTAGACAACTCAAGAAGAGGGAACATAGCAATTAATTGTCAAGATCTGAACAATTTTTTAATGAAGAGTATTGTAAATAGCATTTGTTCTTGTGCAACTGAATAAAATTCGATTCTGTGAAACATGGTAAAATGAATATTTATTGTTAGTACGATGTAATTGTATTCTATCTATTATGGAAATCACATGCTAAAGAACGCATTCTCTTAACTATACGCCGAATGCTCATAAACCAAATCTTAAAAATGCTATGGTGGTAAAATTTATGTACAGGTGATCATTCCATGATTATGTGAGCATCTACCATTGTGAAAATTCTACTCGCCATATGGGGCAGTGTGGGTGTTAAACCATCAAATTTTACAATCACGATTTTACCCCATGAAAATTATTTTTTTTCAAAAATGTTACATACAATTTTACCATTAAATTTGGTTTCATTTTGTTCATGATCGCATATACTTACAATTCAAAGAAAAAAAATAGGAGTGCAAAATTTGATTAGTAAAAATTTTCGATGTAAGTCGTCTTTTTATAAATGTCAAAATTGTGATTTAACCTAATTATTCAATTTGAATAAATAGGAAAAAGAATAGTTTTGATAGATAGCAATAAGTATAATGTATAATTCTGAGCAAAATATAATTTGGGTCTTCAAATTATATTTTGTTAATTTCAACTTTATCATTTGGCCTCACTCCTTGTTTCTCATAGTAATGTTTTAATGCACATTTTTGCAATTGGTTTTCTTTTCCACAGTTCCTTATTTTCAGTCACAAATTCGTTCGTTCATCTTTGCAGTTCACAAAAATATCGCCCTATTTACATGCGTAAGAAGTCTTCTAACTCGGACAACCCCATTTAATTTTCTTCGCCTTCTATTTTTTCTGAACCATGCCCCCATAATTATTGTTACTCATTCGCACTCGTCTTGGAAACGATGTTTTCATCCATTTCATAAAAGTTATGTTTGTATTAACTTTTCGTATTCGATTTGATAGTATTGTTTGAACGTAGAACATAATTCGTACATATATTCCATTCGTAGTTTTATTTTACTAGACTGATCCACATTGTCACAGTCTTGTTATTAGCCTATCAAACGTTTATTTTACGTTTTTTTTAATTTAACAAACCCTTGAGAACATTACATTTTTTGGATGAGGAGCATTTTTTATTGTGCATATTTTTCATATTACGTGATAAAAATACAAGGGTTGACATAAATGAATCAAACCTCAGTGACATTGAAGTGGTTTAACACCCATTCTCACCATCAATGTTGAACATTCGCCCCGAAGAAGTTAAGAAATAACGGAGATTGACTACTTGGCTCCGTTTGCCATCTATTCCATAATGAACACATGGTATAATTGTCTATTATTCATCATAGCATAAGCTTACACATTTTTAAGACTCCTTCAATCAGCTGTAAAAATGTGTTTGTTAAATAGTCTCCTAAAATAGTAAAAAGAGATTGTTTCCAAATCGTTATATTTTTATCCTTTCAAATGTAACCTAATTTCTACCTCTGAACCCGTAAGGATTGAAACTGCAAACGATTATGATGGATGCAGTTCAATTGCATGGTGATGTTGGAAGATGTGTGAGTAATATTTACTCTCATGTACTGAAAGGCTGGTCAAAGATGTTATAAATTATTTAGTTAATTAGTATAAATGTAATACATAGTGATGGTAATATATTTTTTGTAATATTGTTATGCTACATCGACGTACTGGAACCAAAGAAAGAAAACAAAAAAGGAAGAAAAACACTTTAACAAACGGCGCCCGTTAAATTTAGTAGCTCGCCCTTCGATAATAACAATGGAAACAAAATAAGTTGTAGCTAAGTATGGCGTAGGTGTAATTCAAGTTTTTTAATGTAATTCTTAGTTTTTTGTTACAAGATTGGGATATTAATAAATGTATTGAATACCACATGACCGAAACCACAAATAACGGGCGTGGTTGGTTAAAAATATAAACCTCGATTTACAAACTGCAACCACGTCTATTATTTGCCCTAATACGTCTTAATCATGTTAATGGCAATTATGTTACTTACCACAAGAACTATCTAATTTTACGATTCATTCTTTAAAATTTTTGCAGTTCACGTAAGAAATTAGGTAACTCTGCGTAAATACTACATCTCCAAATGACATGGAAGGCGCTTTAATTTCACCCCATCACGCAAAAACAATAATAAAACACAAATTTATACTAACAAGCCCTACACTGCTACACATGTAGGGAGCTTACAGTTTTTCCCGGCTGGAGCGGTGCCTCGCTGGAGGTGATATCTAGACGGGGAAATCTCTCCTCACGATTCCAAAGAGCCAAGGATGAAAATCGCCAAATCCAGCGATATAACATTATCTTCACTGACGGGACAAATGTCAGTAGCCATTGACTCACCAGGAAACACTAATCAATGAATGCACCGGGAAACAAAGTATAATGGTACTCACCTTGAATACAGAGTTCATGAGCCACCATTTGTCTTAGAATGAGTGTTATATGGGTCGAAATAAACTGAATGACATCTATTAGTGTCATTTGGTAGTGAGGTAGGGATTGTTATATGCACGTTGACCAGAATTTGCTTTATAACTTCAGAATTTATATATTTTTAATAATAAAATTTACGAGAAAACTCAAGTTTTCTTCCATTAATAAAGTACAGCCACAGCACAGTGTGTTATTGATTTCTTTACAAAAAGTAAATACGAATGTACTCTGTTATATTTAACGTTGATTGAGAAAATGATATCTTTCGAACACTAACGCAAGAGCAAATGATCTGATAAAGAACAAAAAGGATCGGAAATCTTCTTCCTTTGATGTGTACGTCATCATTTATATATATGAATGATACCAGAATGGAGAATTTTATCTTTAATTTTCTCACAATATTTGACAGGTTTTTAAATAAATCAATATTTCTGAATGAAGCTACATTGATGATTGCTAGAAAAGACAGTCAATTGATTTTCAAATTGGAAATGTATTGTACATAATTATATTAATAGTTATGCTCGAATGAACTTTAGAAGTTTATTCATAAATTCTTATAATGTAAAATCTCCATTCACTTAAATAATAATTAATTTCCGTGGTAAGCTAAAATCAATAAATAACTCTGTCTCAAAAAATAATGAAATCTTTGAGTAAATAACATCTTTGATAAACTTTTTATTAATATACATTCATCAGATAATATCATATATTATATGAAGAAATCCATAAAGTTCATCGTTGGATGTCTCACATATTAATTTAATTATCCGAAGTTGGGTTAGAGATTGAACCGAATATCACCAAGCCCTCAATTAAAAACTGATTTGTTTGTAATCTAATTGCAGAGCAATTTAAAATGTACAGTCCTATTGTGAAATAAAGAGTATCGAATTTGACTCAGATACAAAGGCGTATTGTTTTCTTGAGCAAAATGAGTGTTTGTACATAAACATTGCCAGTATATACGACATAATGTATGGTTGTGATAATTACATTTTTTGTGAAATTAAACATATGTTAAACTCAGTGTATTGAAATTACTGTATACATTTAAGATTTTTTACAAAAATAAATCAGTTCAGAAAAGTATAAAATTTAATATTTTTGTACACCTCTGTTTAGACTATATCCTTGCAACACATCATGTACTCGTGTTAATATTTACTATTTTGTTTATTTAATATTAGCATCCGTCACTTCTACTTATCTTTCCAAGTGTATGAGTTAATACTTCACGTCTCACTATTACAACACAAGAGTAAGACAAAATTAACAACATTAAAAGGAGCAGTTGTTCTTTCTCTTTAATTTTCTTCAAACACAAAATCCAGAGGGAGATATTCGAAGCGCTTGTAAATATACGCGCAGTTTTCTTGATTCCGAAATATCAACTCTCACTACTTTACTAACATAGGTTGAATTAAGAATAAATGATTAAACCGAACGTTCTTGACAAAGTATGACAACTACGAATGTCCATTCCCTTGAATGAAAACGATTTTTTTGCCCCGCTTGGGCAAAAGCAGCACACTGCCACAGTAACAAATTATAAATAATACAAAATGTCTAAAACAATTATCAAAGCCCCATGGTTCATTAGTAACCAAGAATTTACAGAGAGTTAAAAATCGAACTCCTCCAAGACTACAAACTAAAAAAAAAAAACCTTTTACGAAACTATCCGACTCACCTGTCACCAAATCATATCAACAAGACCAACCATACAAACTCCCCTACGGGATAATTGCATGATACCAGAAATATATTTTCAAATACCCTAAAACCCTACTACTCAAATCCTATAAACTATTACAACCTTACAACACCTTCAATAAAGTTTTAATTAATGCATGTCCTGGATGGAATGAAAGTGGATGGGTTTAACCATGAGAATGATTATCCCTTAAGAAATCCTGTATTAACAATGCAATAAAAAAGCAATTAAATTGAGTAAATTGGGTGCATTTTTTATTTCTTTTTAATTTTTCTTTGTGAACAAATATATTCATTTCTTTTTTTAAATAATAATAAATTTTCATGTTTCCGGAGTGTTTCTGTTTTTGAAAAGCAAATTTTTTCATAGAAAATATTTTTTCAAACCAACATTTGAGCACAAAACGGCTCAGCCATTCAAAATACATCAGACAAAATACGCTTAAGAGCTTGTTTTCGAAGATCTCGTTGTTTCCTCTCTGAGCACCTGTATTAGACCTGTCGTCAAAATAACAAGACTCCTCTTTTCTCTCGCATCTAGCTCAGGAAAACGTGCGCCGATAACAGGATAGCTGATACCGATAGATCTTCCTTGTCTACCAGCTTAGGTGTCTCAGGGCATCAGCTGATGTCACTGCAGTATCTCTGATCGGGTAGTCACCGAGTTGAAGGTCTAGGCACTAGCTAGATCTAATTCAACTAGGGCTAGAGGAGAATTATAGCGGTGGGCGGCTCTTATATGTAGTTTTCTGTGGTTTCTCCGACCAATACCAGGTGAATGACGGAGCAGTACATTAACAAACGAGCCACTGACCGCGTGCGATCTTTTCTTCCTCTTCCTTGTCCTATTCTCCCTCTTTACTTACACATACGTTTACGTTACATGCACTACACTATCACACATAACAAGACACAGATCGGGAGCTCAGATCTCGTCCCGGCTGTGGCGGTGCCGTGCTGGTGGGAGATACCTGGTTAGGGAAGAACCCAGTAAGCCGACGGTACATCGGTGCCGTAGCTTGCTATCCAGCGGAAAAAGATCACCACCACATTCCACGATGCACTACACTTGCCGGACAGTTGATGCGCCGGGAATCACTAATCAACCAATCAACCTTCCTTGTGCTCACAAAAAAACTGAACTGAATGCAATCGAGCAATGCTTTTCAGGAGAGATAGGTAAATGGGTAAAGAAGAGTTTACCATGGAATGCTATCGGGATATGTCCTTTCCCATTACCTATTACATCGTTGAAAGGTACCTCAGACTGAAGTGCCTCAGGGAGTAGCGCGCTGACTTCGCATTCGGGAGGTCCGGGTTCAATCTGCGAGCCAACCATCCAGGTCGGGGATTTTGTGGTTTCCCTGGGTCCTCCAGGCGAATGCTGGGATGCTTCTAATGAAAGGTCACGACCGCCGCTAGCCGAATTGGTTATCTACGTGAAGTCAAACGTTAAGCGAATTCGAGACATCACGGGGTCCTGGTTGGGTGACCGACTGGGAACTGCGGGATCTAACAGCCCCGAGGCCAGTTGCCATTTACGGGACATTTAATGGCTAAATAAAAAAACAATTCCCTCTATTCCGCGTGGGTGTTTGGAATCGTTCAAAGTCGCGTATACTCAGAAAATACTTTCACTTTTAAAATCGTGCTTCAAAACGTGCGGAAGGCTAGAAGAAGCCAACATTTTGTTTAATGTTTACTGTTGTCAATTCAGTTTTTAATATTGCCAAGAACAATGAAATATTTATTTATTACATCGCTGCATTGCATGAAAATATTTTACGTTTGCTTCTTTGATATGTTTGACCTTCCATGATACGCTTTTAAGCATTGATGATATGAAATTTATATTAATTTAAAGAGTAGTTGCCAACAGTTACAATGCCAGTCCATTTTTCTTAACAATAACTTTGAAGTCAACTACAATAACCACTACAAAAATGTGTTACTCGGATCGACAATGGTTAATATCCTCGGTTTCCGTAGTGTCGTGTTTGTATGGTAAAAATAACTTCCTGGAAAAATATGTATTTTATGCCTCGTGATACATGATACTTTTTCACTTTTACACATGACAAAACTTTGTCTTGTTCAAAACTTACGTATATCATTGCTATAAGTGATTTTTTAATTATAACAATATATCGTTATACGTATACTAGATGGTTGCTAAGTGTTGTTTATTTTATATCGTTTGTTACCTGGAATTTCTATGTCAATGTCACAATGAAACTCCGGTCGATTCATAGATAATGAAAAGGTAGGTTTTGAAATGCTTTATATTTTCAGTTATTGTGATTTTAGTTGCATTATAGTATATATTTGATTATAGAGATCTTAATTTTTTCTTTCTACGTATTGAAAGTTAATTAAAATTATTCCGTGTGTTGCGTGCATCAGAGGGAGAATAGTCACTCCATATAAAAGAGATATGAACATTTTAGGAAGAAAAATCGCATGGATTATTTTGAAGCGACGTACAGAAAGAACAAAATAGATATTCCCATAAGAATCTTGTGTAGGTTACGCTATTGGGAATATTAATTTGTCCAACAGAATAAGCTGCATTTTGCCTTGAATCACTAAATTTTAAGTATAGAAAACTTGCATACTTCTTGAGCACATCTAGTGCATTTAAAGTTTGGTTACGACGTAAATAAACTTAACTCTTTTATTTAATTAATGTTAATAAAAAATCGGAAATATTTTAAGAAACATAAGTGATGTAATGTTGAGTTGAATTTATTTTAATTGTAATAGTGTTGTAAATGGTAGTTTTACGCCTGGAATTTCTCGGCTCTATCCTCAATAAAAAACTAGTTTGGCAGCTTAATTTTCTTAGTTAATGGGATACTTTTTGTCCGAGTACTCTATAGACAAATGAAAATTCCTTTTTCCATACAACGTCTCTTACACGGGAGCGAAAGTTTGTTAATTTAAAATTTCATTCGTTGCTGAATTGTATTAATGATCCTACTAATTATGATAGAAAGAAATCTGAGATGAAACTTATGCAAATAATATTGTTCACAAAAAGTTCGTCTGATCCACGCAAAGCCTGAAACGTCTTTTGTCTTGAAACTAAAATGGCGCAATAAAACAAGCACAATGGATTCTGTGAATAAACATTCGGCGACTAAAATTCTAGACTTTTTTACGAAAACTGGCGAATTTGATATTTGACTTTTTTGACCCATGAATGCTGTAATAATATGTTTGGAAACGAAAAAGAACAATATCTATTTTATTGTACTATATTTTTTTAATTCTGCACGTATATTTGATTTGATTTATATTGTCAAAGAACTATCAAAACTGTATGTGACGATGGGGTAGAGAAACTACTACTCATCCTGTAAAATGTCAGACTCAAATGTTTATAACAGTTAATAGAGGGCCATAGAGTTCTAGAATACTCATAAAAATATTTATTAGACAACTGATTATAATAGATAACAATCGTAAATGAAACATTAAAAGATTTAACTCATTTACATGCTATCTAATTACTAGTATCATGAAATTAATTTCATTTCTGTTGTTTGACTAATGATAGTCAAAGTCGTGATAAGTATTATGGTTCATTTAGAAATATTGCGTAGTGCTTTCAGCGCCAACTGTAAGCGAAAATTGTCAGTGCCCTGCAATAGATTCACTTCAGCTTTTCGCTTGTTTAGGTGGCTTAAAGTATTAATTGAATGGATAGGTCTTTGTTTCATCAATAAAACCACGGCATTTTAATTGTTAAATAAAACCACGAAAATACATTGCTAATGAAATATAGGCTAAAATAAACCCGTTTTCTCAGAATCTATAAAATGCCACTTACACCGTTTTGGTTTTCAGCCAGTCTACTGGTGTCCGTGCAGTCTCTCTAACCACGAGGTCCGAGGGTTCGAGACCCAGCGGTGGCAGGATTTTCGACACTAGCTACACAACTAGATCGAATTCAGCCGATTGCTGGAGAAGACTTCTATTGGTCGGCTGCTCTGATCGGTAGTTTTGTGTGAATTATCTGATGACCAGGCGAATGCCGGAGCAGGACCCAAGCAAATTACAAGAAAAAGCAAGTTATTACAGAGATAAATTAAATATAATTGCGTAGGAAATTGTCGCTTTTTGCTAGTCAATAGTTCTCCAAAAATAATTTTTGCTGCTCTTCAACTACTGGAAATGCAACGCCCGCTACTTTGATGCTAAGATAGCCCACAATTTAAAAAAAGAGACAAATAATAAATAATGGCAAAGAAAATTGTCACTTTTTTGTTGCTCAATGGTTGCAAAATAAGATAATTTGTTGCTTCTCTACTAATTCCGGATGCGAAATTTGTTTTTAACAATTTTTTTTAACTACTCTTCTAGCATCTAGGAAATAGTGTGATAGTCAATGATATACAATTTACTTATAACAAGTTGTAATTGATAAAACCTGAAACAGCGGTATCATACGAATCATTTTATGATGAAATGTTTACCCGCCTGATTACATGTGAATGTCAGACAAATTCTGAGTACTTACATGTAGCTTTTCCTTTTTAGATACAACACATAACATGAATTTAATCAAAATTATTAATTTTAGGTACTTTATTACTTCAAAATTCTTCTGAGTTCAGTGATCAAGAGGACTAAACGTACGATACTTCAATTGAAATATTATTAATTATTAAAATTGTAAGTAACATTATTAATTACACGTAGTGTTAATTAATATTACGTATATTCCAGAAGTTACTCTGAAAATAATATAGTAATATGTCCGTATAAGTATGTATTTATAGTAGAGTAATAGAATAGTATAGTTCTAGTACGTAGTTATAGAATAGTATTAGGTCCGTATCCGTGTATAGTTATATTATGTAGATTCATGAATGCAGAAATGCAAATGTTCGTTAATTTTACTCGTAAACATTATATTTCTAAAACGGTATTTCAGTACATTTAAAATAAAATTGTAAAAAATATCCTGGATTGGGGTAAAATGCTTGTTTGGATTTTTTTCTTTTGTTCAGCACTGTTAAAAATAAATCTTTCAAATGGTAAAATAAGTCACTTTAATACTACATATTATGTTTTTTCAAATTTATTTAAGGTCGCTTTGTAATTGCTCTGGTCATTAGAAACCACTGTAATTTTACAATGATTCAAAAATTTCAGGACAACGATAAGGGAATGAACACATACCAACAACATAAAAGCACACAAAAGCAGGAGGGTCGAACCCGTAACTCTTCGAGCCCAGGCAGCCACAGCCCTTCAGACTAGCGATCTCGGCTCTCCAGGCAGGTTACATATGTATACTGCAACTCTACAAATTAAAATAAGTATCCTAAGAATCCTAAGAAAAATTAAGTAACATTTTATAAATCTACAACTATAAGGTCTAGTTAACTTATTACATCGGTATGTTTAATTATGACATGCAAAAAGTCTGCAAATACATGCAAATTTATTAGGCGATTATGTTTATTTCGAACACCGTATTTGATCCCTAAGCCTCATTGACAAACAAGCAAAATAATCTATGGTAATTAAATATGTATTTTATAGTGCTTATTAAGCATTGTTGTTAACCAGAAGACTGATAATTCGCGGATAAGTAGAAACACTACCGATTATTTTCATACTAAAACGTGTCATCGCAAGATAGCATAAGGTCTTCTACGAAAAAAATCACTCTCCTGAGACTGTGGGATCAAAATGCTTTCGCTTAAGCTGTTGCGCAAAAGGGTAAGCGAGCGTGTGCGCTCGTGCTCGCCAGGATAATAATAATAATAATAATAATAATAATAATAATAATAATAATAATATATTCGTCAAATAAATACAGCGTACGTCATGTATGACAAGTCAGGATATGTATATAATAATACAATACACAATACCTTTGGATAAGTCCTGCTTGACTTTGCTAAGTCCTGTATATAGGATGTATATATTTTGCTAAGTCCTTTATATAAGATATGTATATAATCATACAATACCCAATACCTTTGGACAATACTTTGGATAATTCCTGCTTGGGGGTCTACGCAACGTTTTGCTTCCTTCTGCCTCCGTCGCCAGCTCGCGCTGGTTTCGTCTCTCTTTTGTCACGACGCAACTTCCTCGTGACGAATCCAAAGTATCCGCCCTCAGGAGCGGCCAACCACGTGACGACCAGCGCCCGGAAGAAGTCTGTGGCGTAACCCGCTGCTCGATAAGCCAAGCCCAAATCGTTGAACCAAAAAACATCTACGTCGTCTACTTCGAAAACTGTTACGGACCACATTATGATCTCCGAGATCAGTTCAATGCCTCCGGTCGTTAGTATAATTTTAACATACAGTTTAAATCTGTAAAAAAGGCAGGAAATAATATTTTTTTTAAATTTTTCAATCATTCTTAATGTATTTGGGATTCATCACGTCATATCATATCATATCATATTATACGTTTTTGCATCGAGTGTGATGACACTTCTCTTCCAACCTTCTTGTGTCTTCCCTTTGCAGGTCGTCGTGTGTGACTTTATTCGCGGGTTGTTTCCCTCCGCATGGCTTTCACCCAAGGGGATCTGGTCTTCTCGGCGAAGTACAGAATTGCCCCGTCTGAGGTATTGCATCTTCCTCAAGGTCAAGGCAAGACATATAAAATTGCATGTCACCAGGCATTCGACAGGACCGTAATAAAAGAGAGCGGTACCAGATTTTAAAAACACATACTTTTTTATTGCATACACACCTGAAACCAAAACCATAGAAAATTATTACGACCTCAAAGAGTTTTAAGAAGCGCTCCGCAGACTTCTTTTCTTTTTCCCCGAGAAGATTGCTTGGACAATATACCTCAATTTTATACATGTGTAATAAATATGAGAAATTGAGATATTATTCCCTCTTTTCCCTCATCGGTTTTGGCTTAGAGGCTCAAGTCATCAATTGATGTCACTGCAATCCCTCTGGCCAGGAGGTCCTATGGTTCGAGCCCCAGCGGTGGTAGGATTTTCGAGCCAGGCCGAATTCAAGGGCTGTCTGGAGGAGAATTCCAGCGATCGACTGCTCTGATCGGTAGTTTTACGAGGTTGCTCCGATCAACATCAGACATATGCCGGGGCAGTACACTAACAAACGGGCCACGGACCGCGCGCGATCTTTCGTTCCCCTTCCTTGTCCTATTTTCACGCCCTTAAGTACACATACATGCACTACCTCATACGCTACCTCATACACCAAGAGACCGGTCGGGAGCTTAGAGCTTGCGTAGGTTGGGACGAGGACTGTTGATAGGAGATACCTGGTTGCGGAAAACCCGCGGGTAGTTCGGCGGCGTATCTCAGTGGCTTCAACGAGGGGAAATTCGCCGCCACCTCCCGCAATAAAAACACGCACTAAGTTCTAAACGTTCTCCGTCAACGTCAACAGTCATCTCTCTAACCCCAGATGAATCAAAGCATAACTATCTCAAGAATTACTCTTAAGAGTTAACAGACACATTTAAATATAATACAATACTGCCATAGCAATATATAAAACCATAATAAGATCCATAATTACTTACGCCTGTCCCATATGGATTAATGCCGCCAATACAAATATTCACAAACTACAAATCATTCAAAACCGATTTCTGAAGCCCATTACTAACGCTCCATGGTTCGTTATCAATAATCAGCTTCACAAGGAATTCAATATAGAATCATTAGAACATTACATCATATATCTTGTCACAAATTTCTATCATAACATTTATCAAAACCCAGCACTCTCCGAATTCAGACTGGCAATCCATTGAACCAGAATCTAAAGTAAATACGTATCCATTCCATATATTCCAAATCAAATTCGCAAACAAAACAAACAAAAAACGATTAGAGGACCCATAACTCCTCCCCAGTGAATAGTATGAAAGCTTAGAATAAGAGAATAACAAAAAGTACATATGTTAAGTTTAAATAACTACCTATGTATTTACCTTCAGTAAAAATATGGAAATTAAAAAAAAATCAGTGGTTGTCACATGCGTTACTAATCACTGATTGCTACGCGTCCTCGTAGAAGCTGTTCTGCGCACCTCGCGAATGTTTGGTATGGAATGACATTATTCCCAAGAGCTTCCGCCAATTCCCTGTAACATTCTCGGACATTTCTTCCACGGAGAATAGAAATGTTGGTGTATGAGCGCTACTCGAAATATGTTACGTTCATTTCGCATGGTGGCAGTCGGAACTGCTTACACATTGCTATCCGTGCTAATGGAGATACACAGACATCTATTGTTGTGAACACACATTTGTAAAGCATTTATTTCAAGCCACAAATAAAACTGTGTTATCCAATAACGTTTCTTTTAGAAAACAAAATGTTGCCATGACTTGTGCCCCTGATGTCGCGATCTAATGTTGCATTTAGACGTTGACATTTTAGGCCTCTCTTTCCAAAATGTTATACTTACCACTTTGTAATACAACGGTGGTAATTTTTTCGTTGTAACACACTCTGGATTCCGCTAGCGAAGTTCTGTACCATGGGATTTCATCAGCATTCTCAACGTCATGAGCAACTAAGAATGAGCTTGAAATCGTCAGCAATGCTGGAAGCCCCCAGGCAAATGCTGAAAGAGCAAAGAATCTCCTTTTGCTTTCTTTTTTCGTACGTAACAGCTCCAACCTAAAAATAAATATTTATTTATGGTCAAATATATTAGCGTGTAAGTGAATACAATTTTTCAAAAAAATTATACATGTTTTTACCAAGATTTGCTAAGTTTGAGTACACGTTACTATTTTCTTGCTAAAGAAGAGTGAAAAATGTACCTCCTTAATTTAAAAAAAAACATTCCATTTTCATTCAAAATTAATAATTTTATGACTTCCATTGCAATGGATATTAGTCAAAAACGTTAGAAGATAAATCGACTTTTATTAGAATTCATAACGGAAATTAAGAGATTTCTGAAAGGAGAGAAAATAAAATAATTGATGAAACTTAGTCAATAAGTTATACAACATACAGCAAATCGAAAGTTTATTGCATCATGGTTTCTTTAATTTATTCAACGAATTCATTATTTCGGATCGTATTATCACGCCGAAATATAATTTTGTTACCAATGTATTTTGACATCAAGTGGTCTGTGTCTATCCGACACTCGCTGTCGTGACCAGGTTTACAACCTTAGCAAATTACAAATCGTTGAACATTTGGTGCGAAATTAAATATACTCAATCAAATGTTAACACAAATTTGACAATTTAACTGCTTCCTTATACAGCTAAATGATCACCCAACAATGAGATGTAATGGGGGGATTTTAACACCATGTGCTGAATCTCTGAAATAATATTAGGCCAGGCTTACGCCTTCAAATAATAATAGCAATGTTTAAGATACATATTTTATATATCCTTAGGAATAATTAGAGAATTTTCTGGAGGGCTGGCAGGCTTCAAAATACGAATAAATATGAAATTCGGTTTTGACGCAAATTTTAAAATAAAAAAAGGTGACTGCAAATTCCTGTTTTCAGTCGAATTATTAACGTACAGGTACAAAGGAACTGGAAAATGTGTAAAAAATCTATTAGCCCTGAACATTATCATTGTGAAGTTAAAATAAAGTAATGTGAGGAATTATTTAAATCCACTGCTTTAAATTGTGATTTCAATACATATAAACGAGTGGTGCTATAGAATTGCACAAACTTTTTCATGCTAGTTAGTTTTCTATTATCTTCAGAGTCTAAAAGTCTACCAGGTCGTTGGTCTACTGTTCTGCTGGGTTGTAGTAAATTGCACTCCGAACTCGCAAAGATCTGTAGCGCGTGAGTCCTGTGACTGCACATATTTACCTCTGGTATCCCTAGGGCCCACCTCCTTGCTTGTAACAATATTATGGATGTGGAATAAAGGGTATGAAATAAACGCACAAATTGCATATCATGTCAAGAAATTATGAAAAGATTGCGGTATATATGTAATACAGGAGATATTTGGAAGGCCACCCACGCCTCAAAAACACAACTGAAAACTTTCACGACTTACGTGGCTCATGAACCACAGCCAGAGGTCTCGTACTCCGTGTCATCTGCCACAAGCCCGGGTCTCGTAAAGCCGAATCCCTTGACCGTGCTAATTGTAAACGTAACACGGGTCTAAAAACCATAATTTGATAAAACGAATAAAATAACTCAAAAATGACCCTTTAACCGCCTTTTAATATTCACATTGAATCTATGAGTTTGAATATGTTTAACAGCATTCGCTTTCGTGATAATGCAAACAAAATTTCCTTGGAATTAGCATCTTTCAACATCACACTCAGTAATGAACAATTCCTTCAAAATGATCTAACCCTACAAAGTAAACCATATTATTGCACGTGTCAGTTAAAATAATATATTGGTTTACTTACATGTAATATTTATTAAAGAAATTGTGATTTATGAAAAAATAAATAACATTTTTCACTTTTTTTCATTTCCCTGATGGTAAATTAGATATATATCTTCAAGAATATTATAGAAGTGTAAAACCTAGTTGAAATTCAATTTTTATTAAAATATGGAACCATTTTTGAGGACATGTTGTTCTCCAAAATGAACTCTGAGCTCAGTTTCACAGAAATGTTTTCAAAAAACGTCCAAAAACTTAAAGCACATGTTCTTGCAAAAGCAACAATGCATAAAACAATCCGTTAGGTAAATATTAAACGAAATGAGAGATATTAAAACAGTTTAGTAATTTCTAAAAAATAATTTGGATACATTAAAATGGCATTTATGGCATGTTATTCACCACAATTAGCACTAGCTACAGAAAAATATTAAGAAAAACATTGGAAACTATTTTTGAGAAAATTTTAATTCTGCCAATATTGTACTCAAAATTTTGTGAAACCAAAAATATTAAAACAATTATTTGACATCAAATAACGATCAAATTGAGGAGAGAAAATTTCATACGAAGAAAAAAAACACTATTTGTTACACATATTTACTACGTATGTAACTCGACGAAGTACGCACGAATACGAGAAAGAAATATTATTGACTTTATAAATCAATTTATAAAAGAATAGTGCAAGATGTAAATTGATGACAGTAATCTATTGCACGTTGAGGAAGGAATGTAAGTGTAGGGCGTTAGAAACAATAAAAAGTTCGGCGACACGTCATCTATCTCATACAAGTTGAGTCATTTCAGGTGCTAAAAAAGCTCATCAGTGAGTTTCTTAAAATATTATTAATAAATAAATCCTTTCCCGTTTTGCCTCAGGGGGATAGATTACCGTAGAGTGTGCTTTTATTGTTGACGTAATTATTCTATTTCGTCGCAGCTTGAACATCCCTTGTGAATTATGCGATTACTCAAACGTAGTTGTAAGCTTAAGAGGTCATTAATATCATTTGTGATCAGCGAGTGCACTGTAATTGGGAAGACCGGCTGATGGACTAAGATTCTAACCACCTAGAGTCGGGCGCGATCCCAGGGCTTTGCAAGATGCTTCTAGAAATTTGCACCCCACTTTGGTCATTTCACAAATATCCTTTTTTTTGTTTGTACTCAAGGATAGTATATTTTTCCTTCTTTATATGTAGAAATATTCTCAGCACTTCGACTCACTTTATGCACTATGAAACTGCGGTGCATAAACAAGCAAAATAGCATTAGAAATATCTGTTCATCTGTTGAAGAGAAGTCGGCGTGTTTTCTTACTACCTGAAATGAATCTTCCCGTGTAAGATAATCTGAAGAAAGCAACAACCTTACCTGAAGCCCATCGCCATGTTTACACAGAGAGCAGTGAGCCAAAACCAAGCAGCTGTCAGCAGGAAGTACATGAAGAGTGCTACACAGAGGAATAATTTATTAGTGAAATTATCAAGCGAGTGACCCATAATGTTGTTTACTTTTAAATGGACTCGACGGTTAGAATATATCAATCAATAATTAGACCAATATTAACATATACAGGAGAAACAAGAAGCGAAACGAAACGTAATCAACAACAACCTGAGGTCGCCGAAATGAGAGCTCTGAGAAAAATTACAAATCACACTCTACTGGATAAGGAAGGAAACAGAAACATCAGGGAAGAGTGCAAAGTTAAGCCCATTACGGAATGGGTAGCAGACCGAAGAAAGGAATGGAACGATCATATTGAGATAATAGAGGAGAAAGGAATCGTGAGGATTGCTAGGGATGAAAGGCCGAGGGGAAGAAGAGAAGTTTGCAGACCAAAGAGAAAGTGGAAAGATTCGTTTAAATTCTTGGATAGGAACAAATCTTAGACTTTTTAAGATGATGATGATGATGATGATGATGATGATGAAGAAGAAGAAGAAGAAGAAATAGAAGAAGAAGAAGTAGGAGAAGAAGAAGAAGAAGAAGAAGAAGAAGAGGAAGAAGACTTTTAAATTGATACAGAAGAGAAGTTGGCAGACCAAGGAGAAGATGGAAAGATTTGTTATAATTCTTGGAAAGGAACAAATCGTAGACTTTTTAAGAAGAAGAAGAAGAAGAAGAAGAAGAAGAAGAAGATGAAGTAAAAGACTTTTAAATGGATACAGCGATAATATGTTAACCCACAACTTTCGTTTGGAATTTTTGGGAATAAAAGATCACGAGCGTAAAAAATTGTTGTTTTCTCCATTGAAGGTAGGATTTGTCTGGCGCATGTGTTGTTGTTCATTTATTACATTCGTAAAGGAAATTGTTGAAGTAAATTGGGGTAACCAAATACCCTTGAATGTGTGTATGTATGTAGGTATGTCAATAGGCCTCCCGCCTCCCCCAAAAAATAACTAGTGGTGCTACAACAGCACATACGTTTTCGCGTTATTGGAAACAGCTAATGCAATATCGAAATATTGCATTTCCTGCGCTACTAACACCTCGGCTATTACTTGAAAACCTCCATTTCAACCAAGAAGCGAGCAACGCACAGTTATCAGCACAGCGTTGTCAAAACTATGTACATTTTCTTGGCGAATAAGCATAGCAATTCATGGCAAAAAACGCTTATTTCCATCTGTATTAAAACTTCATGTTGTTTATGAGTTAGTCGTAGTACACCATACACAGTTGATAAATAACTATAATACTAAGAAAGTATAACCTAACCTAATTAAGTAACTAATATATTACGATTTGTTTTATTACGTTAATTTATTACTGACTTTTTATGCATTGACAGCTCAAACGAAGTGCACGAAAATTAAACTTTAAGATAGTATCTTCGTGAAATATCCCACAGTGAAGTACCCCTAAAATACTTTAAATGAAATTAAAATCACTGTTCTTAAAAACGGTAAGAAACAATTGGGCCATATTCGGAAGTCTAAATTAGTAGAGGCTCTTATGGAAAATCTATCGCGGGCATATGTTTCTGAAGTTATTGAAGAAGTTATACGATTAATGTACTTTTTTCTTGTATTCAATACGCAGTAGTTCTTTTAGGAATCTTATGATATTAAATGAATTTTAACCCCTAATCGGGTATTATGAGGAGTAATGTATAAAAGTACTGCTGCGTAATTCATTACGAACGGAAGGACTGGCTCTCGGCCTAGGAGTTGCACTGTACAAATCATGTTATTGTCAGCACTGTTTCTGTAACTGCAACCATGTGTAAACACATTTTTAAATATAAAAATTATATCAAAAATATGTCTCACACAAAGAAACAGAATTTCCTTTAAAAATGACTAAATTTTCAACCAAATCATCAGATATTAAACCCCCCAGTTGGCGAATGTATAAAACGTGCAAAGGAAAACAGACACTCAATTGGCGTGTATGAACGTAAACTAGTTATAACAAATAAACGTTTTTTTGTATTGCCGAATAGTTGTGTAGCATTTTTGATAATTTAGAGTTATTATTTAAAATGATGGGAATCGAAATTCCACAGTTGAAAGGATCTTCTGCGTTTGTTTCAATGAGCTGCATTTACTACCGGAATCAAACAAAAATAAACTATTCTTGGTTTAAATTATATTCTTCTTCGTTGGCATTTGACGTATTTTTAATATTTATTTTTTCTAACACTCTTAAGATGCTAATTTCTTTTTTACGTACTCCTAGATTATGTATTTAAATACATCTCTAAAATATATGCCCAAAAAACTCAAAATTTTTTCAAATACATCAACTCAAACAGTTTTTCAAATACATTGTTTAATACGCATTTCAAAAATAAGTATTTAAATACTGCTCATTACAAATCAAACATTTGGTGCAAAAACTACATATTTTCAAGCCAATAACACAACCTTAACAATTATAAATTTTGGATGCAGGTAAATCAAGAGCCAACAATAATACGTGAACCCCAAAAATAAGTTACTGAGTCATGCGTCATTGTTTTCGAGTTATTCTTGCATTCCAATATGATGTTCTTTAAATGTGGAGTTAAGAAGACTCCGAAATGTTGGGAAAAGAAAGAACGGTTTATTGGATGACTAATGATGTGTATTAATAGCTTTTTGCAAGAATAGAAGCTCCAGTTGACTATACAAAGAGAAATGTTTTATGGAATCGAATATATACGAATACAGAACTTCCTAGAATTCACATTAACTATTCCCTAAAAGCTAGAATTTTTTTTCATTTATTTCAAATAGGTTTTAAATAACTTCTAAAAGATTAATGTATAAATGTGTAATAAATGATCAAATGTAAGAAACGACTAAAAAATATGAAATAATATGCAAATTCTAACTTACGTACATCCAACTGTCTGGAATGGAAAGGAAGTAAATTCGGAGCGGGTGATCAATTTTGTCGTCAAATTACACAACAAATACTCTTATTTTTAAAAAGTTGAACTTTATCTTATTTGAAGATCTGTTTTTTATGAACTCCTTTTTTTAGAAAAAAATTATCCTTAAAATTGTAGTTGTTGGAAGACTCCGAAAATATGTTAAATCTTTTTTAATTGTTGAAAAATCAAGGGTCTCAAACAACATGAGACCTATACCATTCTCTCAAATGTTCTTCAGACTATCCGATAACAACGTTTGATCAAAAACAATGGAGCGCTTTTTGAGGAAAAATTGTTTAAACAAAAATTAAAAATTTCATATATTCCATGCAAAGTAACGGGAAAATACTCGAGTTTTTGAAAAATTGTACATGAACGTATTTCAAAATCTAACTATTATGAACAGATTTTATTAAGGAAACAACCTTCATCTTTCATATTGTCGGTTTAGGAAGCCGCAGAAAAAATTAACATTTTTGCAATTGCCGATTGCAATACTTCGTCTTCTTTCGAAGGAAATAAATTAAAAATACTTACCAAAATACTTGCATTCAGCCTGAAGGTCTGGTGGTATGTCAGCTTTTTCTTCTTCGTCCAATCTGTCACTGATTGCAAAGAAATATCCAATCTGTCCTATATTAAAAGCCAAAAGGCAGACAGCATGACTTGCAAGGCAACGTCCATGGATATTTTGTCGCATTCTTTTGTTGCAAGCTATATGTAGAAGTGATACCAACAGCAGCAGAGCAGAGAGAATACATAGAGGGCGGAGCAGCCAATAGACGCCTCTGGTGATACGTGAATACTCGCAGTAGAAAATATTTTCTTCTAACCTGTTATTTTTGCCGTGGAGCAAGTCAAAACAAATCAACCAAGTAGAGAAAAAGAAGTGATACACGCTTCCCTTGCGACTAGCCCACTGTACGTATCGGTCCTCATAGGGCAAGAGACGGGGGTGCATGCAGTTTTTCAAGTGCGTGAAGTAGGTATTGGGAAACTCTTCGTCAAAAGCCTTTGTG
This sequence comes from Gryllus bimaculatus, assembly GCA_017312745.1. NCBI lineage: Eukaryota > Metazoa > Arthropoda > Insecta > Orthoptera > Gryllidae > Gryllus > Gryllus bimaculatus. The sequence continues at coordinate 893,996 of BOPP01000143.1, forward strand.
AAGGTGGACTTACTCGGCGTCCAATAGCCTTGCTCATCCTCTGTGCACGTCCATATGCCATTATCATTCTTCATCAGATACCCGTTTGTGCAGCACTTAAATGCGCACTCCTCGAGAGTGCACATTGTCTGAAACCTCATTGCGTACGGCCCCAGGGGTGGCAGAGCAGCGTCGACACAATAGGACGCCCTCCTGTATCCTCCTCCAGGTTCGGATCTCACGATTAGAGTCGTATCTTCTCTCAGGAATGTGATGGTGTTTCTTGAGAGTTCCTCATAGTTCTTAATCAGATCCGGATCCACAAAGGCAGACGCGTTTACGGAAGAGACATATGGTAAATGTTCCAAATTAACGTTGTATATCTCGGGTGTAATGTTCTGCAACTGGATTCCTGGCGGCAGCCATTGTCGAGTATAATCAGGATTCCAAGGGATGGGGAAAGCCGTCATAATACGAGGCCAAGGAGCTTCCACACACGTCTTTCCATCAGCTGAAAGCATCATGTATGCAGAACAGCACTTATACACTGTCGTTTTGCTTTTGTCGAATCTCGCCGCAGTGGCCGCCAGCAACGCTAGTTGCACTACGAGAAGTGCACGTGTACTCATTGTTGTGGAGGAGAAAAGCCTGCACAGTGTGCGATTCTCTGGCAACGAATAAATGGCGCGACGTCTTTTCAATGAAAGTCGTTTGGGAGGGCAAATGAGGTCTGCCTAAGTGATGGATGAAGGAAAATATCAATCGCTTTCTAGATTGCTATTCTCATTCAAGTAGCTTAGGAAGAAGTGCTCTTCAATGAAAATGGTATGGACATATCCAGATGATGCGAAATAAGAGATGGCCAAAGCAAATTTTAAATTGGATACCTGAAAGAAGACGTAGAAGATGTAGACCTGATTTAACCTGGAAGACATATATACATGAAGTAATAGAGAAGAAAGGATTGGAAGAGGGTCAATGGGAGGACCGAGAATTATGGAAATCGAAAACGGCAAACTTTTAGGGGTAGGAACCGTCGAAGAAGAAGAAGAAGAAGAAGAAGAAGAAGAAGAAGAAGAAGAAGAAGAAGAAGAAGAAGATGATGATGATGATGAAAGTCTCCTGCAGTATGGAATCGTTGCAGAGGTCTTCTGGCATGAGATATGGATGAAAGTGATCGCTCGCTAACCCAGGATCTGCGTTGTAGACACTGTGAGAAGTGAATCGCGGCCTGTATTGCGAATGTCAATCAATGCGCGTAGGACTGAGTGCTCTTCACTGAAAGCTTCCTGAAATATAGAACCGTGGCAGAAGTCTTCCTAAATGAGTGATGAAAGACTAAATGTGACTCAATTCAATGCGTGTGTCGTAGACATTGTGATGCAGGAATCGTTTCCCGGATTTTGAGTCCATGGCCGGGTGAAGAGAAGGAAATCCACACCTTCCTGCCCGGGTGCCAAACCTCAGGATGTGGCGAAAAAGTTTGGACAAAAGAATCATCACTTTTAAGTTGAAAAAGCAGCCTCCGCTTGTGTGAACATTCCACAATTTGAAAATCATTGTTTTAACATTTTAACTGCGGTGTTTGTTTTCTTTTTGCACTCCGTGCGGCACGAACTTTTTTAAATTTGATCACAGTGGATGCTTATCTGCGGCGAGGGATGGCAGCTACCCTTCCAGTGTTACAAGTCCTGCTTGATAAATATTTGAAGAGATGAAGGCAGTATCAACTTTTCCTGTGCTTATTAAGTACTAATATTATTTTGACCAAATTTTGTTTTTCATTTATTTTCATTCTTTGCCCCACACACCACGCATGCACGACGAACGTTAAGTTTTCTGCATATGAGGTTTAAAAGTGTAAAAAGCTTCAAACTAGAATCCAATCTTTGACGTGTTTGACCCCCGTGTTACAGGGAAATAACCTAATAAAAATGTATTAAAATCTCCCAACTGGTGGTGCACAATTTCTCGCATTTTTGCTAATTTTTGTAATATTCAAAAAATTAGATATGTCAGCGAAATTAAGATTGAGCCATTGTTTCAAGCGTTCTTTGCGCTATTCGAAGACGAAGTTTAATAAAAAACTTTGCAGGCATTTTTGAGAATGTTTGGAAATATTGTTGGGGCTTCATTTAAAGTAAGTACTTGCAAAAATCAAAATATGCATTTCGATCTCGAAGACCTTGAATTCCTTAAAATCGATTAAAATCGATCCTGGAATAACGATTGAACGACGAAGAAAATCGACTGAACGGTTTAGGCATTGTTATTTATCATTGGGAAACAGACGGACACACAAACATTTGGCCGTCACTGGATTTTTCGATATCAAGAACACACTATCAAGAACACACTGGATTCTGTCTTCACAAAGGTGTTGTTAAAGGAAGTAATTTACTGTATATACGAACAAGATTTATCCACTTATTCGGTACCAGGGCCCGAAAATAAGAGTTTTCCTATCGAAACGTCGCCCCTTTTCCAACCCACCATTACAATACTTTCTCTCCTTACAAAGTAAGGAGAGAACGTAAAAGGTCTTGTTTTATAGATTACGACATAAAAACATAAAAATAGGAGTGTTGAATAAATAATGAATGTTGAAAAATATTTGCGGTACGCATATGCACATGTTTTTTCATATATGCCACTACATACGAACTTTGGTATGTATCGTCTTAAATCGCTTTCATGCAAGGTCGGGCGGTAACCTATCCAGCAGTAATACACTTTTGTAGTTTTGTACCAATGTTGTTCCCCTTCCTTGGCCTATGCCCATCCTTTATTTACACTCACATACACTTACATGAAGTACGCTACCTCACATGCCAGAATACCGGTCTTGTTGTCTAGGCTATCCAGGACGAGCCGCGTCACTGACATGGTGGCTAACGTTTCGGCCAGCGTATTACCAATACGTACCAGCGTATACCAATACGCTGGCCGACGTCAGTCAGTGACGCGGCTCGTCCCGGATAGCCTAGACAACATAAACTCCGGCCTCGGAAGCCTACGCACCCAGCATAGATATCATCCCGGCTGTGGCGGTGCCCCGCTGGTAGGAGACACCTGGTTGCGGAAACATCTCCGTAAGCGGACGTCTTGATCGGAGCCGTACCTCCCTATCCAGCACGGAAAAATCACCGTCACCTTTCGCAAAAATAGCATGCCCTACATTTAAGGGACTAATGGCATTAGCAGTTGACGCGCCCGAGAACGCAAATCAATCATTCATTCAAACGACCGCATTATTTTATGTTTGTGCGGAAATTAAAAATGAATTCCTTAGGATTGTTATAATTTTGAATAATTTATGAGGATTTTGTTTTGAAGGTGTGCGTGTTCGAATCTACTCCAGAACATAGATGCATGAATCTTATCTTTTCCTACTTTGTGACGAGGGACTGGCGTCTTAGCGAAAATCGTAGTCGTTAATAATAGTGATAATTCTTAAATATGCCCCCAAAGAAATGTTGGTATTAATTACTCCTAAAGATTGTCTTAATATTTTAGAATAAGGATGGATTTCCAGTGAAATTTTAGAAACTGAATATCTTAAAACATTCTTATTAAAAATCCAATATAATGTGGAATGTCCAAGGAATTCACAAATCAAAATGTTACCCAAAAATGTATACAAAAACATTTGAAAATAGCCCGGAGAGCCTGGGTAACAAACTGACGAATAATCAGTTCACAAATATTCAGAATATATTCACGAATATTTTGAAATTTCCACTATATGACCAAAAGTATCCGGACACGTTGCTGAAAATGACTTACCAGTTCGTGGCGCCCGTAATGCTGGAATTCAATAGGGTGTTAGCCCACCCTTAGCCTTGATGACAGCTTCCACTCTCGCAGGCATACTTTCATTCAGGTGCTACAAAGTTTCTTGGGGAATGGCAACCCATTCTGCACTCAGTGCTGCACTGAGGAGGGGTATCCATGTAGGTCGGTGAGGCCTGGAACGAAAGTCTGCGTTCCAAATCATCCCAAAGGTGTTCGATAGGATTCACGTCAGGAGTCTGCGCAGGCCAATTCATCACAGGGATGTTATTGTGTAACCACTCCACCATAAGCCGTGCAGTGTGGGTGCTCTATCGTGTTGAAAGATGCAATTACTATCCCCAAATTGCTCTTCAACAGTAGGAAGCAAGAAGGGGTTTAAAACGTAGGCCTGTGCTGTGATAGTGCCACACAAAACAACAAAGGGTGCAAGCTCCCTCCGCGAAAAACACTACCCCGTAACACCATTTTGGATGTGACCGGATACTTTTCCGGATCACATTGTGTATTTGTTCCTTTAGTTTCTGCCTGGCGATGTGGTCACAACTGGGCCACGAAACGGTGTTGTGAGAGTCTATATTCCACATTAAATAAGCTTTTTAATGTGAATGTGTTAAGATACAGTGACACCTTTCGACAAGACCAGTTCCTTAAGAGACCACCCGTTTTCGAGACCATTTTCTATGGAGCGGAATAATTTTGTATTTTTACCCCCTTCAGTCATTCCTGTTGAACTTGGTGGCTTTTGCAAACGTGGGACTTTTAACGGGCTTTGCATTCGAAGACAACGTGTAGTTAGCGGCTTCTGCAACCGAACATGATTTCCTACGGCCATTTTCAACAAGTTATAACTGGTTTTGCACCTTGAAACCTATTTCATCGTGCTGAAAAAATCTATACGGCAAGTGTGTCCATGTCAAAATCGGCAAAAATGCATTTAGCTGCGTTTGCAGCTGGGCTAAACATTTGATCGAAATAATTTAATGATACAAGGAACAATTAAGCTTTCGTTTGAAACCAGAATACGCTGTCTATTGTAGTACCGGTCGCAGCATCGAGCGCGCAGTTTAAGTTAAGAAGACTACCTCTAAAAGACCAATTTTCAGGTATTAATCACGTGGTCGGCTTAAAGTGGTTTTGCTGTATTTTACTGTCTAAATTTCTACCAGATGCTGAATTTCACCGATACTGTTCAAAATAAATGTGAATGAGGTCCTGCAAAAATGGAAAAGGAGTTATGCGAGAATGAGAATACCGACAGAAATGTACTATTCTCTCTACACTTTACAGTACGCTGCCGACCAGGTTATCATGGTGCATGACCATGATTATTTAGAATTTATGCCGATAAGGATTAGAGATGAATACGCAAAATGGAGACTGACCCTCAACTAAGATAAAACAATGTACTGTGAATTAAATAGTAATAATAAATATAAAACTATAGGCACAAGAAACGAAATTAGGAAAACTAAAGAAATTATATATTTAGAGGTACAAATTGGGAAGCTGAGACTATGAGACAGAGATTTTCGAACAAATTAAAGAAGGTAGAAAACTCATTGGTTCCGTGAATCCTATCCTATGGGATAAGAATATAAGTAAAAAACAACAAAACTAATGATATATTGAGTAATAATCCAAAGTGTCGTACTGTATGGTGCTGAGATATGGCAACTCTCAGAAAAAATAAGAGCAAAGTTGTGGCTCATGGAAATGAGCTTTCTTAGAAGATCCGCTGGCATCTCAAGAAGAGAAAAAAATACGAAATGAAATAATGAAAGAAATTATGGGTTTGGAGCAGGATATACTGCACGAAATCGAAAGGAAACAACTATGGTTTCGACACGTGCAGGGTATGCAGAGCAATAGACTGTCGAAGAAGCTTTTGAACTGGTAACCACAAGAAGGAAAAGAAGCCGGCCGCGATCTGATTGGAGAGACAACGTAAAGAAGATAATGGCAGATTTCTCCTGGGCCTCAACACAATAAAGAAGAATGGAAGAAGATGTTAGCAGGGTCGGATTTACCTACAAGGAAAACAAGCAGTTGCTTGCGGGCCCCCATTCACCAGGGACCCCGTTTTTTGGAAAAATACGCATACCATATTTTTCTGTCTGTGAAATAATTGTTAATCAAGTAGTCTACTGTGTAACAAAATGTACAATTTCAAAACTTTAAAAAAATATTTATTACATGTTAAATTAGTCTAATATTAACTATACTTTATTTCCTTTACTTATAACTGAATAGGTAATTTTTTATGCAAACCTCAAAATTTTTCATGCTCAAATTAATGGCTATGGGGCAAATTAACAGCTAAAAATGTATATAAAAAATTATTAGTTTTCATTTGTATCTGTACAGAAAGTACTTGTACTATAATACATATTTATTTAATAAAAATTGAGCTATTTTTCGGGGGGGGCAACACAATTTTGTGCTTGGGGCCCGCACTACTTAAATCAGGCCCTGGATGTTAGGCACCGTAAGATCCAGTATCCTCATTCCAAAATGTTGGTATTGTCATGGCATTGAATCCCATCATGTCTGTTGTTCTCTTCCGCCGTTGATTGCGATGTTTTTGGGTGGCCGGAAGCGGAGGGAGGGGGAAGCGAGGGCCTTATCTCAACTTTGTCGCCTTGCTTCTACGAAGCACGAGCCGGATTCGGATTAAATTTTTCAGCAAAAGCATCAGGATGCCCATAATCTTGGGTTACGAAGATCACATTATTATTCCGGTTTAGCCGAAGGTTTATGCAATTGCAGTTTGTGTTGCAGTTCGCATGCATTTTGCGTTTTACTGCTTTGTGTAAATAGCTGATGTGGGTTCGCGTCGGTTCGAAGTTTTGCACTCATTACGACTATAAATAAGAAGGTAGTATCAGCTATGAAGTAAACTCCAAATTTCAGCTGCTAATTAATTTTGGATGAAATTTTAGAAGGAAATTGTAACCCGTTTAATGCTTCTCTATTTCCTCAGTCGCCACATAGCATAATGTTCAATCACACGTAATGAAATTTAATTAAATAATAATAATAACAGTTTTAGGGGAGAGGGAGGGTAGTGTGGACTGGGGCTACTGTGGACAAATGAATTTATTCGATAGGGAACACAGATAATTTCTGAAAGGTATTTCCTAGATGTTGGCCACACAGTCTTATTTAAGCAAGCCAAATTTGGCCGGTTGATCTTAAGCTGACGTTATGTAATGTTTTTTTTGGTTGAAGTTGGAAAAAAAAAAAAAAGAAAGTGATTTAAGGGAAAGTAAATACAAAGTGTTGACTTTAAGATATTGATTCTGAACTTGATGTTTTACTTATCTTCTGCTCACAATAAAAATATTTTTCATTTTGGTATACATTGATAGGTATTGCAACAAAATATCAAAATGGAGGGGGGGGTATTGTATTGACTTTGGGGTTGTCTACACTAACCCCACAATGCTGAATGGCAAACTTTTACAGGTTTTCTTCAGTGTCTAAATATAATCATACATATGCAAATACTTCTCATTAAAAGACCAACTCTACACAGTTTAGAAGAACTTGATATAAGACTCATTCAAGTTATTGACATAATATTATATTTTGAAATTCAGGGCAGCTTTGGACATTATTATAACTGCTCTGAAAATTATTGAATGAATAATAATATAATCAGTATCTTTTGTAGACAATAATTGCTAAATAACTTTGGATGATATTGCTATCTTTCTTAATTAGTTACAACCTTTCTTCTATCTCATTTTGGTGGCTTAGAATGTATGTTAGGAAAACCCAAAGAGGATAAGGAGGAAAAGAGGAAGGATGGTTTACATTGCATAGATAAGCCTTCAGAACTTTTTCTTATAAAATAAAACTGTGTTATACTGTATTGAAAATACATATGACACAAAAAATAACTGATTTGTGTGTTATTATTATTTAACATGTGTTCACATTGGCCCCCGAGGGGGTCTAGAGTACAAATGTATATGTTTTAAAATCGATTATTTAAAATGTATTTAGAAGAAGAATATTAAAACTGCTTATGTAGAAAAGTAAATATAAAATACTAAGGTACACAGCAGGTACAGAATGTAGTTTAAATAAAAGAATGACTTAAAGTCATAGCATTCTGAAAGGACTACTCTAGACCCCCTCGTCCCTACAACATTGCAATTGAAGACTGATTTAACAAAAGAGATTCAACCTCATTATTGGTGCCAACTGTCTGAGAGTCTTAGTCTCCAGAAGACAAGAGAGAGTAAGTTCAAATAAATTAAACAAAAATAACTTCACTAAATCTATGTAGTATAACAATCCTGCCCCTCTCATATCAGTTAGGGTTTGGCTCCTTGTTGAAAAGTGTGTACAGCTATTTGCCCAGTAAGTCATTCAAATGTAGCAGAAAGTGGATGCCAAAGTGATTATTTTTGTGATGTGAAACTTAAAGTACAGGTTTTCTAATAAGAAGTATTTGGTCCCTAATAACTTTAAGAGTTATTATTTAACGTTGAATTTCCTTATTTTTGCATTCAAAATGTTATGTACATTAGATAAACCTCAAGAAAAACTGGATGAAATGTCACCTTTAATAATTAATAGACTCATTTTTTATTATAATTTTAAGCTGATTGAAAAAATTGTTTTCAAAAAAATAGATTTACAGATAACTTTATTAATTGAATTTCCTTCACGTATGACACCAAAAACTCATTTCCACTGCACTATCAATAGGTCCAGTCAAATTATATCCTGTGTCGGGAAAAAAAAATCTTATTCCTCAGTGGTTCTGTTTTTGAGACTGCTGAGTTCAAATTTCTGGATTGTCTTCTCCAAAAACGTCGGCTTCAAGACAAAGTTGCTGAAAATTTTTTTCAGTTTTTCCCTTAAAAAATTGAAAACTATGTAGTTTATGTAAATGATTGTGATTCATAAAATTAAAGTAGACAAAATTGCTTACGAACTGCATATATTAGCATTAATTTTTTTGTTTCTGACATACAACTTATATAGTATAGAAAAAGTATTGTGTTGCTGCAGCAGAAAAAGAAGATTTTTCAACAGAAAATATTGTATTGTGGGTATCGTAATAACAAAAAGTCGATAAATCGTGTTCTTATTTGGAGTAAATTTCTTTCTCTAACACATTGTGTAATAAGAATTAAAGCTTTGTGGGTCTTTGGTACAGAAAAATTGGATGACTGCAAAATATCGGACTGCCTATGTGTGTGTCTTTCTGTTCGTCTTTATAACTCATTATAATGTTATAGCAATATGGTAGCATCAACAGTTGTTCTTTTGCCTTCTGTGAATCTAAATTGCTAATCAAGTATTTTTTCATTACATTATCCAGTATTATTCATTTTATTATCAAATATTTAAAAATATTGGCAAAGTTAGATGATAAAATATCTGACTATGTAGTGGATTTACTTAATTGGAAGCTGGCACAATTTCAGATTGCTGTTGGTTTTAAGTAAAAATCACTTTCCTATGTTAATTAACATTTAGAGGCCATCTGCACATTTGGAGTATTTTCAATACCCCAGCTCCCCTGTGTAATGCATCTGTAAAGTGCGCTTGAATAATTATGCTAAATAATTACTAAATGCTTACAACAACCTCCCCCCTTGTAAATACAAGAAGTGAAAATAAATTAACACAATAAAAAAAATTGTATTTATATTACTTGTGTTGTATATTAAAATAATTAATGGTAATTGAAGTAGAAATTAGTTGGTGATGCTGGCTGCACATAACAATAAGATTGGGGCAAGTTATGAGTGAAGTAAAAATGCTTGGGCGAGAAATGGTTGATCACAAACTACACACAGGCTGTCATACATAATGCAAGAGCAAGAGTCTATGGCACCAATTAAAATGGATTTTAGAATATACTTCACATCTGTTTTGAATATTTTCTTCATAATTTTACTGGTTCAAAGAAAGTGTTGAAAAATTATCTCCATTTAAAGTAACAATTTACGATTAATAACTTAAGTTTATTTATGTTTTAAAACAAATTAATATTATTTTGTATCTTCTCATCAAAATAGTACCACTGAATTAATAATATTGTTTTCAGATTTATTAAAGCTTATTTACTCTGGTACCCTACTTAGTGAAATAACTGTGTTCGACATTCTTTACATATAATGAAAATGAAAAAGATGAACATGTGATAAAATTGTGGGGTGTAGGGGATTTTGCATTTAGTTTACAAAATAATTGTTTGGAAGAATTAAAATAAATTATTTCCATAAACAATAACTACATGAATGAGGGTCAATTCTGTTGAATTAAATAGAAAATAGTTGGACAAATATGCTGCTTATTGTAAACCATAATTTTAAAAGTGAAAATAACTTAATACTGGAATATGACAAACTCTGAAATGTGCATTAGGTCATAAGTATATCTGTTACTGTTCCATTCTAAGCATTTATTAACAAACAAGAAGATTTACACTCAAGAAAATGAAATTGCTCAGATTATGAAATATTCATTATCAATTTCATTTTACATTTATTTCATGGTTCTGCACATTTTTGAACCTTTGCTATGTAGTTGGGTTCTGGTAGTACTAAACCTCTAAAAATGTTTCAAAGTGGATCTGTGGTAAGGACTTGTCTTACCCAAAAGGGTAGAAGAGAAATAAAATACTTCCCATTTCCCAATGAGCATTGTTTCACACCTGTCTCAAAAACAACTAATTAACTGACTTTTCTACAGAAAGAATGAACTATGTATTAATAAAATTGTATCTGTAATATTATTTATCATAGATAAGTGGTGATTCACACAGAAATTTTGACAGTTCTCAGAAATGTGAAGACATTATTTAGTTTTTGGATGATTTATTAATAACAAAAAAAATGATGTACTAATAAATTCTTCAATTCTCAATTTTTTTTTTCTTTGATACCAAAATAAGACTAATTGTTTTGCTGTACTTATATTGCGCTTTACTATAGTGCTTTGTAAGAGTAGAAATCTCTTGTAAAATGTTAATCTTTTAAAAATATAAAATGCTTTGATTTCATTTATTTGATTTATTTTTGTCAAAGAACAGTCAAAATTTTACGTGAGTATAGGAGAGAAGTATACAAGACACATTTACTTGAGCTCCAGAATCTCTTCCCCACCCTTTTACAATACATTGTTTTATGATGAATTGAATTACAATGTCAGTACCAACACAGAGAGGTGAGTCACATTTGAAAACTAGACATTTTCACTCCTGAGTTATAGAAAACTTAATTGCGTCTGCAAACTATAGAGTAGAACTTTTAGTACTGCTAACAAATTAGCAACTCCCACTCATGAGCCTTCTCTCACCCCAACAATCAAAAGGAGAGCATAATAAAATGTGCTCATAGTGAAATTGCATTTATATCCAGAAACAATGCAAGAGGCCGTCACAACATTTGTTTAATTGGACAGGGAAAATGAACAAAAAGATGAAGATGGGGTCGTGTAATTAGAAGCTGAAGTATTTTACTTACTAAAGGTATTATTAGTCTCTTTAAAATTATTCAGTACCAATGTTAACCAATTACCAATATCCATTATATATCATTGTTAAAAATAAACATTATTTTTCTTTTTGAGGTCAGTAAGACTCTAATTGTACAAAAAAGTTTATGCAGCAGAAAACATTTTACTTGTCACCGAAACTTATGTATTCATTTTAATTTTTTAATGATATCTGGGAAAGAGTTGTAAACTACATGTTTTATGTGGATTTCTTGTAGTTACCTATTTATGATCACCAGATGAACATAATTCCTATTTATATCTTCTGTGTTCTTACCATTAAGTAAATTAGTTTTGACCAAAATTACAGATTCACAAATAAACAGGCAAAGCAATGGCAATTTTCCAAAATAAATGAAGAGAGGTATCACATAGAAAGAAAGGAATCACACAAATGGCCTTTGCTTATATAAATTGTTCATAATGCATAAACACATACAAATGACTATTTACATCAACAAATATGATTATGGTTAACTACTGGTGTATCAGTATGACCATCAGTAAATTGGACTATGATTTTGTAAGATTTACATATTTTGATACTTCTGCATCAATCAGGAATATTCAACCAAGACTATTTGACAATGAACGCCAATAAATTTCACTTAACCCATTTATGCCCACATAATTTATTGAAGTTGACTGTACTACTTTTGTAACAATGGGCTCTAATGGGTTAATAGAATATTTACTTAACACTTACTTTTTTGTAAACAGTCATTATTGTTAGTCACAGTATGAAGCATGGTTGATGAAGCTATCAAAATGAACATCTGAGCTTCAAAAATGTTACACTTGAATATGGTCTGACAACATTTAGTTTTGACAATGATAAAAAAAAATTGTGTGCCAACATAAATAATCTGACATTATACAGGTCTAAATAAATGAATCAAATTATCACTTTGCTTCATTTCATCAGTGTGACTTCTGATGGTCAGTGAAAGATATCGTTGCATTAGATAACAACCCCTAACAAATTATTTACACAATAAGTAAATAATGAAAGTAAAATAATAAAAATGTTTTGCAGAAAATAATTTATGGTGAATGCATGTCCCATACAGACATATCAGACAGTATGGCTGAATGGGTTAATAAATTCACTAAACTACTTTCAGGAGAACAAATAATGAATCTTAAAATGCAGTTTTCTGAGTTTCAAATCAAATTGACTCATTGTTTTTTTCCTCAACCTGTCAAATCCTTTCACTTTGAAGTCGTAATGTGATGTGTCATAATGTAGCCCAACAGTAGTCATACTATAGATTAGATTATTTCATCCAACTGGTCATAACATATGACATGGAACAACTCATTTTAAATAATACAGCATAATATAATAAAGAACAATAATATTTAACAGTAGAGACTGTAGTCATACAAACATTTATAGTACAAGTTACCCTTCAACTTACTATAATAAATTACACATTCAAAAGCACTTTTATGAGGCCTATACAGTTATTGCACACCTAACAAGAGTACACAATTTCTGCCAATTGTTTATGGTTAGTAAAATGTGACTGAAACCAATCATGGGCAACCCCTTGTATTCAAATTACCTCCATTTTATTTAGTAAAATACCATGATCAACTACATACATTGCCTTAGAAAGATGTAAGAATAACAGATATGTTTTCTATTGACTGACTGATAAACATTTTCAATGAAATCTATTAGAGCTGTGTTTGTAGATTTCCTTTTCGAGAAACTATGTTGATTGTTGGTTATTAGTTCACATGTATTTAAAAATGAAGTAAGTGTATTATTCATTATATATTCTATACTTTTTGAAAAAAATTTATCAAAGAGAAACTGGTCTATAATTTCCCATTTCTGTTTCTAGCCCCTTCTTATTTAGGGGTTTTCTTTTGCCCTTTTTAAATGGTCAGGAAAGTTTTCAATTTGAAATCACAAGTTCATTATTCATTAATAAATTCATTTCTGTGACTTTTTTTACAAAGTAGTTTGAGAACTTATCTACACCTGTGGAATTCTTGTTACTTAATCCTTTTATAATTGGTGTCACTTCCGATTCATTACTAAAAGTTATCATCATTGAACTGAAATTACATGTTTTTGCATTTTGAGCTTCTCATTAGTGCTGGTGTTCCCTAATGTGTTTGGGCTGAAAAATATTTGAAGCAATATTGGAAGAGTAGTTATTAAAAGAATCTGATACTCTTGTAGGATTCTTTTTGTCAACCTGCTTAGTTTTTATATTTATATTTCTTATATCTATCGTATCCTTCCCTATTCATTTATAATATCCCACATAATGTTTGATTTATTATTTGAGGTCAATATGTGTTTTTTATTAGGTAACTTTTTAGCTTCCCTATCACTATTCTCTAATTTTTTTGTAACAATTACCGTAAGTTTTAAATGCTTAAGTAACATTTCCTTCTGTCATAATTTTACTGATAATTTTAGTTGCTTACTAGATTCTCTCTCACTTATTTTTTTTCCTGTCTGTTAATTTTTACTCATTTTTGAGACATCTTTTGCATTAACTGATGAAAGACTTGAAAACATATTCCCACAATTCTTTACTTAATGGATAATTCAAGTAATTTATGTTCTGTTCATTGTATGCCCTTATTACCTTAAATTGTTGTTTGATCCTTTTTTACTTTTCACATATTTATTCTGAGTGTACTTGTGGTATTTGGGCACAGTTTTAGAGAAATTCATAGTAACATTATATAAATGTTTTAGTCATTTTTTTGTAAAGTATGATTAATAAAAGGTCAATGGCTTAATACCCTTTCTTCTGGTTGGAACTTTGATTACTCCTTGTAATCATTTCTGTTTAACATAGTTTTCAACTTGTAACACTCACTTTTATTTAAGAAATCAATTTTTAAATCACCCAAAATAATAAAGTTTTTCCTCCATTGACATAATTTATAAAATACAGTTTCTAAATTCTCTAAACATATATGTCTATATTTCTATTTGGTGTTTTAAAAATGCAAATAGAAATTATGTTATAGTTGATTAATTCTACCCTATTGGCTTCAAAATGTTTTCTGATACTACATACTTTAAATAAAATATATGCCTTGATTTGTTTCTTGAATTTAAATATGATTGTTTTTAAAATATTATGATTATTTTTAAAGTGAAATGTTGCTTTAAGGCAATAGTTTTTTAAGTACCAGAACTTGAATTTTATTTTTTTGAGTCAATGCTTTGTCATACAAATAATATCTGAGTCAAATGATTTACCTACGAAATTACATGTGTCATGTTCATCCCTGAAAACTACCAATCATGAGGCTGCTTCCTCATTCTGCTAGAAGAGCAACTACTACTTGTTGATTCTCATTCAGGGGTTGTTCTGCCACTGCAGATGAGTTGCCCTTCCCCTCTTTTGTTGATATGAAAAATGGTTTTATTAGTTCTGATATACTTTCACTCAATCTGGCCTTACACTGGTTGTTCACACACATTCCATGTCTAGTGAAGCCATTGATGGCTGGCTGAACATTTATCAAAAGAACTGTGTTTGTTGATACTAGTTTTCTTCTCCAATTTACTGTTAAACCTTTTAATTACTTCGTTCTAAATTCATTTTTATTTCTTGTGTTCAATATTATTTGAGAACCTTATTGTTTGGTTTTGGTTGCAGTTGTTTCAGATAATAAACCCAGCACAAATTGTTGATTTTTAACACTGATATACCTTATTGCCACAGAGATTAAATAGTAGTATATATGTTAACTCTCCTTTCATCTTAAGGAACAGGGGAAAGCAATATTTCAGTGTAGAAAAATTAAAGATTGTTGAATTATATATTCAGAAAAATAATATTAAATTAAAAGTATCTTACAGACTTCTTCCTATAAAGGTAACTAGAGAAGCAGCATCTAAAGTCTACCTCACCACAATTAATATAATATGAACGTTCATCATTACAGGAACACAAAACATACCAGTTCTTTTAATAATAAATAGATAGATTGGTTTATTTTAGTCACCCCAGCTATTTGAAACAAATTTACATACATTGTTTACATCTATAGGAAATATTTCATTTTGTATACTCTATTAATTATTTTCAAAATTAATTTTCTACTTTTAGGTATTTTATAATTCATTTATTTTCAATTCTTTAATTTGTTCACAATTTTTTTTACTTCTAATGGAAATTGATTATATAATTCAAATCCTTCATCAAATAGTATATTTTTTGCCTATATGTTTTACTGAAATTAATTAGTAAATGTTGTGCTTGTTTTATCTTTCACTCTTTGGACTTTGTTTTCTAATTATCCTGTTATATTATATTTAATTAATTTAAAAATAAAAATTAGCATTTTGTATTGAATTCTCTCTACTATTGATATAAAATTTCAGTGTCTTGCATATCTAGCTCTGGAGTGAATCTATTGAGTCGAATTACTCTCACGACTCTATTTTGTTGTATCTGAAGTTTTTTTAATTTCAGAGTTTTGAAGTCCAACTAGTATTGCTGCACAGTAATTGAAATGTGGTGCAATTATGGATTTATATATTGACTATCTTGTATATCCATTTATAAATTACACAATTCTGTTTAAAATATAAATATTTTTTATATTTTTCTTTACTATGTACCCTATATAATGTTTAAAATTTAATTTACTATTGATAATTACTCCCAAATATTTTGTATACCATTGTATTTCCTTTAATTCAGTTCTGAATAATTTAGTTTCTTTTACTTCTATGTTTCGTCCACTACGTAAAATCATAAATTTAGTCTTTCCAACATTCATTATTAGTTTATTTACCCTGAACCATTTTTGTATTACAATAAATATACTCTGCAGTGTAAATTTAATTTCTGCTTCTGTTTCTCCAATTACATACAATAAGGTGCCATCAGCAAATAAGAGGAAAGGAAATGGAAAATCAAAAGGAAAATAAAAAAAAATGATTTGGAAGAGGTATTATCTAGGGAATTATTTATTGTTTTCAATAATACTTCTTCTAACATTACATAATTTTGTTTCAGCACTTTTGCCGTAATACCCTCATCAGTTCTTTTTTTCTTTGTTAATCCATAGATAATTCTGTGTAATTTTTCCTTAATGATCAATTCAAATTTATGAAATTCACTGTCACACCATCTTTCATCCTACTTGCAAATATTTTGATTCCCTGCATCTACCTCACAGAGCAGTTTGGGAATCATTGGACCATTACATTCTGTAATAAAATTTAAAATTAAAGAAAAATGTTGAAATGACCAAACATGACAATTAACATAAAAATGAGATAAAGACCAAACTAACTTTGTGATAAGTCAACATTTATAAATAAAAATATTTTAAGATGTAAAATAATTATTGCAATTTAAATCAGTTAATACGTTGCTCTTATAGATATAATAAGTGATGTGTATTTTAATGTTAAAATTTTTAACTGAGAATACAATGGTGTAAGAATTTCGTAGCAATATACACAAGCACTTCTAAACTCAAAATATTTGGTTTCACTTTGACAAAAAATTGAGCAAAGACAATCATTTGGTTATGGTTTTGCATTTGATGGTATATCATGAATACTCATCTAACAATTTTGCATTCAGCTTAAATAACAGCAGTCATATCAGAAACACAATACAGGGTCTTATCACAGACTAATAGAAACATATTTCATTGAGAAAATACTACTTTATCTAAAGATGAAACATCTACACAAGTATAAAATATTACAATAGGTAAAAAATATATACATATAATTTTTAATTAGCCTGCAGCTAACGTTTAAACAATTACAACCTTACAGTTTTATTCACACTTTCCTGAACATTCGCGCAGAATTGTAGTTATCATTGCATTATTTACTAAAAATCATTCACATAATCTGACAAACTTTTACCAGAATCAAGAATCATAACATCACTTAACATTTCTTTCTGAACATGTAAATATCCCAGTTCCTTTATCATTTTCACTTCACCATTTATTTAGCATTACGATAGGGTCTTGGGGCTAGGGGAATGGAGTTAGGGAAGGGGGGGATGAACTCGAACATAAGATAGAGTGTGATGTCAGCATGGGGGAAAAAGTGATATTTTAGTTTTCCTTGGAGTACGCGCCGGACTTTTAAAATACGCGCGACAGCAATTCGGGTAGGGCGCAGCATTGCTGAGTCCAGGCGACCAAGCTTCCCACAAACCATGTCGCCGCCCAGCATATCCATTAACTGGCGGTGCCTATAAATGCGGCGACTACGTCAAGCAGAAGAGCTATCATTCAATGAAGCCTACCAAGCCTTTCAATCGGACGAAGCTCCAGCTACACTAAAAAATTTCAGAAACATGTTCTTACCATAGGGCATAGACGACAAGCTCTCCCCTCAGATATACTAAGGGCATAGAGCGAAACACAAACTAAAATGACATAGTCACAAACATGTCTAAACAAATCGCCTAACTGGCAAACGACTAAGGTCCGTCGCGAACCTACACAAACAATTTACACCTAGCAGTAAAACGCAAAAGGCGTGTGCACTGCAATTTCGATCAAGTATCTTCTGATCAATACGATCATGATGCGATCGAATCACCACACCGACCTTCGGCTACTAAAAAAAAAGCAGAAGCAGAAGCAGTCTCCGCCTGTAGTCATAGCGCGTCACACGCCTCGAGTCCAACGTCGAGGCAAGGCCATCGCCGGGAGTCTACGCTGTGCTAACCACTATTCTGCGATTTTGCCTACTCTGCCCCTTAAGGAGACTTCCCACTCTGGCATTACATCACTATGCGTCTTTTTCGGGTGTGCCGCTAGATGTCGCATGATCGCGACCGTATAGCAGTGCTGGATAAGGTCGCGATCATACGGCATCTGGCGACACGGTCGAGAAAGTCGGGAAATACTGTAAGTAGTGACACCGTGAATTAAGACCTTGAGAGCTAGAGTTAGAAAAATCACAGTATAGGCACCGAGAAAGTGGACCGGTGCCGTCAGCCTCGCCCTTCGAGATTTCGACTTCCGACCAAAGAAGACATTTTTGAATGTTTTTTCTTGTGTGGCTTCGCTTCACGCAGACTCGTGTTTGTATCACGTTGTTTTTAAGAGATGTGTAACCACGAAATCGCTTCATTCTCATTTTCAAATACACAACAAAAATATTGTTCTCAAGTACTATGGAATGTTGCTAAACGAATTGTATAAGGTACGTTTCATCCCAAATGTAATTTCTTGCCTCTAGTTGTTGGGGATGGGGGATATCCCCATCATTCGGTGCTTAGATAGTAACGGAGTGGAATGGAGAAGGAAGGATCGCGAGGGGTTTGTAGCTCGTTTTGGAGATCAAAACTTCAGAGTTTGCTTGGAAATGATTCGAAAGATTTCTCTCCAACTTACTTCTACCCTGCAAACTTCCCACACGATACTCGCTTCTCGTCTCGCAAAGCGAATTCCATCACTGCAACCGTGATCTGTTCTTCACGCATTGTTTATATCTGCACGCTTTCCGATAGTTTCATGGTTCTCAGTGGCTGTTCAACATCAGAAAACTATCTTCAAATGTAAGCGAGACGAATCTAATAGCGTTTCTTTTCTAAACTTACGTGTAGATGCATTTCTTTATTTTTCCTAAGAGCCTTCGAAGCTAAATTCCTGTTGGCTAGCTATTAGTTCATTTAGTTAAATGTATTGTTTTCTTTATTGCATCTATTTTATTTGTTAAATAAACATTTTCCCTGTAAAATAAGTGGCATTTTAAATTCTACCAGAATGTCAATTTTATAACCCGGCGGGGTTCATAACTTGACCATTAATATTTATAAAATACTGGCGTACTAAATGCATACATGAGATATGCATTATCTCAGTATAAAAAACCCACAAAATTTCGATTCTGACTTATCAACATATTAAATAAAGTAATTTCCTACATATAAGATATAAGAGCAAATATTATTGAATTTGTATTAGGAATGAAGAAAACGAACTTTTCTGTAGAAACATCGCTATTTTTCACTGCAGCATTTTATAACTTTCTCTATATCACGTAGAAGACTGCGAGAATGTTACTGATGGTACTACAATAGCACATCCTTTCTTGTATTTTTGGAACGATATTGCACGTTCTATCCTACTAACACTTTATTACTCGGAAAAATACAAACGATAATTCGAAATGTCGCTATAACAACTAACTTTGAAAAATGTTAACATAAAATTATTTAAAGATGTAAAATTCGAAATACGAGTGCTTTTAGCAGAAAATCTTCAACTTAAATATTAGGGGTGTAGAGTAGCTCAAACAAATAATGTTTGTTACCATATAACTGAAAGTTATGCTAAAAGTTTAATTTTACAAACGTTTACATTAAATAATTTTAAATTCTTATTCTGAGGAATAAATTACAGTAGAAAAATATTTATCTTCAGTATTGTGTTTGCAAGAGGAATCCAAACACTTTAAAATTTTGCAATTTTCGAACATTTAGTTTATAATAAAAATTGGACTTGCACAATTTTACAAGGATATAAAAATTTTAAAAATGGGACAATTTTCTTTACTCAAATTGACAGACGTTTTGAAGAAAAACAACACTTTTTCAGTATCTGCCACTCCAGAAATGTGTTTCCGCCATAATTGTAACATTGTTTTTGCAGCATTTCATAATTTTCTCTATTCGACGTATACGCGAAAGTAAAAAGTTTTGAATTTGACTGTTTCATTTTTTTAACAATGGGAATCAATTGGTAATTTGTACAGTTGAAATTATCACTTATCTGAAGTACTGAAGGTAATTGCAATAATGATTAGAGAGTTCATTATTTTATATAGTTCTAAAATTTACCATATTTCATGAATTATTAGCCCTCTGATGGACGTGTTTCATTTTCGTGTTTAACGAGTCCATGTTTTTCAATAATCTTTGTCCACTCTTCTGTGGCATCATCAAAAATTGAAACTTCCATTTGGATAACGGATGCCCTCTCTTTTGAAACTCAGTAGTTGAGTAGCTGTCAAATTCATGGACATTTTAGTCAGACAATCCAAACATACACACGTTATTTAATTGGGTTGTTGGTTCATTACGACTCTTCAATTATGTGTCACGTGCAACATATCGCGTATATATTCTTACATCATACTCTTGCCCAACTCCTCTCGTCCTGTCACCTAATAGTTCTGCCGTGTGTCAGAACACGCTGTGCAGTTCACACATAAGAGTATTGCCGCTCCATGACTACGACTAACAAACATTGGCTCAAGGACATCTTATTACATCGAAGAATAAACTGATTCTCAGGGGACTCGGCGGTGTCCGCAAGGTAGGCGTCTTCAATAACTGCAGCTTGTAGGTAGATTTAATACCTTTTCTGTTGTTTCTTTTAACACGTTACTTTTATTGGAATTGTTTCTCATAGAATATTGTGTTGGCACTTTACGATTCGCATGTTTTGGTACGATTATAAACGTGAGAGAAGGCCTAGCATCTTTAATGAACACTTATGTCTATTAACACTCCGCTCTCCCCTAATCAGTTGTGACGCGTTTAGTCAAGCCGGGCATTGAACACCTCAGCCTTAGATCGCTAGAACAAGAAAAAAGAAAATATGTTTTGTTCAATAAATAATAATAATAATGATTATTATATTATTATATTATTATATTATTATATTATTATATTATTATATTATTATATTATTATATTATTATTTCAGGTCAATTAATTATCGCTTTTTTAAAGTGAACTCTGTTACATTTTTTCACTTTTACAATTACGATTTTCCATATTGCCACTTATCAAATTCGTGGGACATTGCACTTTTTAGTATTAGTTAATTGAATCATTTATATTAGAAACCGTCAAACGTTACAATCTAAAACACGCATTAGCAGCTGATTATTGTTTCAAGAGGACAGACACATCGTTTAGTGCTTATTAATGTGAATAATATTAATTTATCAACTCCTTTAATAAAAAAAAATCTGAAATCTGAAAATTTGGGAGATTTATTCTGTTTCCTCGCAATGAGGAATTTGGCGTTTTTCCGGTTTATGAAATAAAAAGATTCAATTGCATTAGATTAAGAAATGGACTTCCACTTCGGGTGTTGCTTCGCGCAAGTAGACCATAGTGGTTCGTCCACCCACAACGTCCTTCCACTTCGGCTGTTGCTTCGCGCAAGTAGACCATAGTGGTTCGTCCACCCACCTCTTCCTCTGCTAGCCGACGTCTCTGTCCAAGTTTTGGATTCGAAGCAGTCATTTGATACAATACGACGTTTTGCGAAAATGTGTGGAACCAGATAGTGTAGTATGTTTGGTATATACGAGAATATTAGTAAATAATGATTTGATTATGAATTCATATATATTAAAACATGATTGTGAAGTAAATTGCGGCAAGCAAGGAACAAGCTAGTGTCGTAAACTTTAAACGAGTGTATTAATACCTATTACATCGAGTTTCGTTAAGTATTTTTCTACTCTCATTTTATAATTCTCTCATTAAATGACTGCAGCTGATTGTCATTAGTAGAGCCCGTATTTCCATAAATCTTTAAAATATGCAATAAATGTGCAGTATAAAATTCACATGAAAATAAATGTTTATAACTAAAATGCAATTCAAAATACTTTTATAAATCTTGAATTGTGTTACAACGATATTGTCTTTTTGAAACATGAACGACAGGATCATCGGTAGGAAAACATATTATGAAAATAGTTTTTGAAAGGCCCTACTGACGTCTAGCGTTCACACAGTGCGGTTATTCCCACGCATAAGCTCTCGCTTACTGGAAGACGATTCCTGACAGATAAAGACACCACGGTCTATCGCGGGTTTATATTCCATTCGAGTCCGAGACACTGAGAGCGTCGACCTGTGCACCCTCGCCCGAAATTCAATCTTACCTTTGGTCGCGCACGTGGTACAAGCGAAATACGTTAGATCTACATCCGGAGGCAACAGTTTCGAGGCTAAAAGGATATTGACTGGCTGATAAGCTGTTCCATGAACCGCGATAACTATAAATCATAATTCTCCAATTTCAAGAAGTTTGATTTGAATCAATTATTATCATTTTTGCTTTACTTCTCCAAAAATTACGCTGAATATTAGTAACCATAAAGTATTGCAAAATATGCAAAATAAAATTCGCCAGGAATGCTCTAAATGGGCAGATTCATAAGGATACTTTGCAACCATTTTCCAAGTGACAATTAGCAAAGAAATAAAAAAATGCAATTGTATATAAATCCGGACTCTAGTCATTACGATACAACTTCAATATTGTACAGGTATTTGAAAAATCACAGAGCAGTTTACAGTTGAGCACCAATCAATTGGTCGTTGTTCTATTAAATGTTTCGTTGGACTGTGTAGGCCCTATATTGTGATGGTTATTTTCCCTTTTATTTATCAGTCGCACTTGTGCTATGTTTACATTCACACCTTTTGCATAAAGATCACCTTTTTACGACAGAGTGGCTACCACCCTATTGGTAGAGAGAGCCACTACGTGACTCGGAAAAACCGGAGAGGGGAAAGCTAGCTACCGGAGAAATATATTTACGCGGGGGTTGTGAGAATTATCCATGAATGGAACGACATCTTCAAGAAATTAAAATGTGTTTGTTTCAGTGGATTTTGATTTTCTAAATCCATGTTAGCAGTCTGAAAACGCTTTGGAATGTTGCTGAGGAAGGTTTCTACATTTTGAGGAGACTTGTTTGATAGCTATTTCTTGAGACTCGGTAAACCCGCCTAGGACCTGCAGCTGTGGCCCGACTAATTCTTGAGACGTGTGAAATTGGATGATGTAGTTTAGAACATTTAATTGTGCGTCGAGTTCGACAAGTTCTTGAGTTATTGGGAATTTTTCACGATGTTAGTTGCAAAAATAAACAACTCGCCCACAATAATATTATCTCGCCAACTTCACACTGTGGGGATATAATGATAAAAATTATGTAATTTTCATGTGTCAATGTGTTATGTTATTTACCAACATCTTGGTTTAGTTTTATGGTTTAATATTTAGTGATATTAGAAATGAGCGCATTCTTACTAAAATAGTAGTATTCCAGCTTAAAAACCGTACAAACAATATTTTAAACACAACACATTTGATAATACAAATATGAGAAACAAACACTTTACTTCATTTATGGAAATCTAATACTTACATAAGTCCTGAAAAAATAAGATGATTTTGTTCGGTGAGATTTGTCGAATATGAAATATCTTCTTGTTTTTTATAATTAATTATTTTTTATTTCTTTTAGCGCAGCAACGATATCACTCGACTTGAACTCGAACTGACAACTGATCTATACAGCTAAGAATGCACAATATGTCACTCTCGGGGGCAGTACTTCTTGGATGTCTCATAATGGCGGATATAACAGTTTTGTTAACCACAGGCTCAACGCTATTAACATCATCGACGGGTACGTGCATTGTTTCATTTTGTTAACGCAAAAAACAATTAACAAACTCTTTTGGTGCCATTGGAGGCTGGAGAGAAGTACATTTTTAAAAATATTTAATTAAATTTCAAAAAGTAAAACCTAATACGTTGAGCCGCTTACCTAGCAACAGGTGGGAGAAGGTCAGGATACTGTGTGCAGAGGGAAGTTTGAAATGAGATGTAAGTATGTTTCTGGGTCTGTGGGTGAAGGGTTGAGGAGGTCTGAACCATTTTCTTGGAAAGCCCTCAGGAGACAAGGGAGTCAACTGATAATGAGGTTGGGGTGTAAAATGGTTGCCAGACGAGTCAGAAGGAAGTTGGTTTGTTCAAGAAGGAAAATTGATGACTGTTCTCTAAAAACAAAACAAGGAACCTTGTAGCAAACGCACAGTAAATGAAGGCAAAAGTGTTTACGAGCTTGATCGAATAAGGTAACTAAATAAGGGTAGTTTCACGTGTGCAGTCTTTTAGACAAATACTACAAAATAGCAAGTTTAATTTAAATGAAATGGATGTACTAGGAAAACAGTAGATTTGTATGAATGTCATAATGAAATTAGTACTATTTTCAGTTTTGATACTGAACGTAGCCTCTCCTTGTATAAAACCAGTTATGACAAAAGAACACTTTGAATTTAAACGGACGTATTGGTAGATATTTGAGGTACAAATTTGAAGATTGGCTTCATATATTCTCCTTTATCGGTTCTCCACGTCATCAACGTGTTTCCTTTTCTTACTCTTTTTACTTCTTTTTATTCTATACTTTTTTACGCTTCTTTACTTCATTTTCTTATTTCAGCTGCCCTCCTCGTTATCCATTTTTATCTAATTCTCCTTCTGTTTTTTTTTTATTTTTTCATATCCCTGTTCTTTATGTCTTCCTCCTCCTTTACTTGTTCCCCCTTTGTTCTATTTGCTTCTTATTTTTTTCCTTTTGCCTCGGCCCCTCCTCTTCGTTATTTTACTTCTCCTCTTTCTCTGTTATCTGCGGTCGACATCCTCTATCGGTACCTTAACTTATTGCTTTTTCAAGCTCCATTTCCTCATTCTCTATCTCCGCGTCCTTTATTCCTCTCGCTCAATTACTATCCTCCTCTTCTCGTCTTCCACAGACTCTGATTAGCTCAGAGCATTGCCACTGTCTCTAAGTGACTCGAACAGGAGGTACTAGGGCTTGCGACCCGGAGATGGCGAGTTTGCGAAGTTCACTATAATTATAGCAAGGTTAAGTTCTGTTGCTGTCTGGGGAAGAAGTCTAGCGGCCGGCTGCTCTGGTCGGTAGTTTTCCGTGGTTTTTCGGATTGACGCCTGGCGAATGCCGGACCAGTATCCTAACAAACTGGACAGAGACCGTTCGCGATCATTCCTTCCTCTTCATTGCCTTATCCTTTTCGTTTACTTACACCAATTTACATGTGGTACACTAACACATATCAAAATGCCAAACGGAGGCTTTGAGCTTGTGGGTGGCGCGGTGCCCCGCTGGGGGAGATACCTGAAGGGGAAATTGCTCGCAAGCCGACGTGTAGGTTGGCACCGGGTCTGACCAGCCACTGGGAAGGAATACCGCCATCTCCAGGGATAACACACTCACTATGCAAACGGGACTAATGGCCTTAGCCTGGATATATCAATTAATGATTGATTCAATCAATTATATTCTTTTGCACCTTCACATATTTGTTCTCGTTTTTTGGGTCCGCACCTCCACTCAACTCTCTTCGTTCAGATGCCCGCTGCTTGATTGATTAGTGATTCTAGGCGCGCCAACTTATAAAGTCATTTATACCGTAAGTGTAGTGCATGCTGTTCGTGAGGTGGCTGTGATCTTCCTTCGCGGGATCATGACATCCGGCGCCGATGTTCCCGTAGTCTACCGAGGATTCCCTAACTAGCTATCTCCCACCAGTCGGGCACAGCCCAAGCCGGCTCGAGCTCCAAGCTCCCGATCAGTCTCACGACGTGTGTCGTACATGTGTGTGTGTGTGTGTGTGTGTAAGTAAAGATGATAGGGTAAGGAAGAGGAAGAAAATATCGCACGCGATCTGTGGCCCATTTGTTAAGATATTAATCCGGCGTTCGCTTGGTGTTGATTACCGAAAACTATCTGTTAGTAAACTGGATGTAGAAATCACCGAAAACTATCGATTAGAGCTTGAATTCTCCTCCAGATTGCGGGCGAATATTGACCGGACAATTTAGCTAGTCAGAAAATGTCTGCCTCCGCCGGGACTCCCACCCTGCGAAACCTCCGCCCGAGGCACTGCATGGCACCAGTCAACTTCTGAGCCGGTTTGACGTGTGCAGCTGTGTCGGAAGTGGCGCCAACCGCACGCTGCTCGGGCCGCGCGTGTCTGCTGCCTCGCAGGAGGAGGGCCGGAGCGGCGGGTTCTCCATCTGCCGCCCCCACCGACCGCCCCCGGCGCCGCCCTCGACACGGCGTCGTGCGGTTGGCCACCCTGATGGGCGGGCCTTGCCGCGCGCGCTTCCTCGACAACCCCACCACTTACCTGCTGCTGCAGGTGGCGCTGCGCCTGGGCCCGGTGCGTGATGTTTCAAGCGACATGCGATTCCTAAAATGAATCGATGCGATGAATCGAATATTAATCGTATGAAATATAAAATATTAAAATAAATCGAATATATTAATAAATTGATATTAAAAATAAATCGAATAATAATAAATCGATTCGATGATTCGAATATTAATAAATATTATCGAATATTAATCGTATAAAATATTAAAATAAATAGAATACATTAATAAATTGTTATTAAAAATAAATCGAATATTAATAAATCGATTCGATGAATTGAATCGAAAGTGAAAGGAATCTATACTAGGGACGATCATAGTGGAAATACGTGGGTTAGTGCTTCCGGCGCACCGATTTTTGATCGTTCTGCGCAACACCATGACTTCTAGGCTGTCCTGGGGCACCTGGTGCACCTGGGGCGAACAACGACTGTGAGGATTATTACTTATAGGCTGTCCGGGTGAGAGATAGGCCTATCTGCCAACGACGCGGCGTCACCCGGACAGCCTAGAAGTAATAATTCTCACAGTCGTTGTCCGACCCAGGTGCAGTGCGTGTCGTTCAAACCCAACCGCGACAACAACTGGACCCCGTACTACGACGTGTTGGCCGTGGAGGCGTACTGCCTGGTCGACTGCAACGACGGCCTGTACCCGGTGGCGCGAGACAACCTGGTGATGGTGGTGGGGCGCGTGCCGCCGAGAAGGCTCACCATTGCCCACTGCTTGCGACCTGGGTCGTGGGCGCTGGTGGCAGGCCTTGCGGTCGTGTGGGTGATGGCTCGCCTGGCTGCCGGGGCGACGGGTGTCCACCAGGGCCCGGTTGCAGCCTTCCTCACCGCAGCGTCCGGCCAGGTACACGCGATCGGAAGTTTGTTCGAAAAGGCTTCTGCACTGTATTTTTTATGTACTAATATGGTAAAGATATGTGTGCATCTTCTAAGTAACAATTAGCAAAAAAATTAAAAATTCATTTGCATACAAATCCGGACTCTAGTCATTACGATACAATTTCAATATTGTACAGGTATTTGAATAATCACAGAGCAGTTTACTGTTGAGTAGTAATCGATCATTGGTCGCTGTTCTATTAAATGTTTCGTTGGGTTGAGTAGGCTCAATATAGTGATGGTTATTTTCCCGTTTATTTATCAGGACCTAGGGTTCGATTCTCGACGGTGGCAGGATTTTCGACACTAGCTACATAGTTAGACGGTCTTCAGCCGCTGTCTGGAGGAGACATTCAGTGGCCGGCTGCTCTCATCAGTAGCTCTCCATGGTTTATCCGATCAACACCAGGCGAATGCCGAAGCCGTACCCTAACGGGTGACAACCGAATGCAATCTTTTCCTCCTCTTCCTTGTCCTATCCTACCCCTTACTTACTCACACTCCACATGCACTACACTATCACACATGTCGGGAGATCGGTCGGGAGCTTAGAGCTTGTCCTGGCTGGAGCGGGGCCTCGCTGTTGGGAGAAGAACCCCGTATTCAGCGTATCTCCCGTTGTAAACACGCTCCGCACTTACGGGACTATTGACCTTAGTAGTTGAGGCACAGGGAAATGCACTATAATAAATCAATCAATCCTGTTTGAAGTCGGTACAGAGGTAATCGTACTGAGATATGCTCTAAGAAGGGTCCACTTTGACACGGTACAGTTTCCGTGCTGATTGAACGTACAGAAAATGTGCGGTCCAGACTCGAAGATTTCTGCATGTAACCTTTTGAGCTTGTTCGCAATTTTTCAAGCAGAAAACTGACAGTTTGACTGAAGTTTGACAGTTTGAGAACGTTCACAAACGGATTTGTTTATCCAAGGCGACCGCAATCGGCCATTTGTGTTTTGTGGTTAGGTGTGTCAAGGTGAAATTGTGTGAAGTGATATTGTGATAAACTACTTCTTTCCCTCTTCCTGCCTTTCTATTGTTATTGTCTATGATATTCATGGTTAATTAATATTTGTACTTAATAAATATAATAGAAAAAAGCACGCATAGAAATATCGCCACTGACAGTACTCAGACAGCGAAATTAAGTTGTGTTCCGGTAGACCCCATTGCGGTGTCTTATAGCGATTCATACAGAAAATGAACAGACCGTGTATACGCGACTTTTGGTTTTTAATACTTCTAGTTTGGTATCTTGAAGTTTCTGTATAGAATCGGTATGAGAACCTGCACGAAAACTGTACCGTGTATACCGAACTATGTAGCAATATCTAGGGGGCGGAGTTTGATAACCTAAAACACTGACAAAAATGATCAATATAATACTCATAAATGCTTCAAAAGTGCCCTAAAACAGAGAAAAATGACATAAAAAATTGATCAAAACCAGTTGAGATAAACAACTTAAGTTGTTCAATAAGTTACTAATGTAATTGAGGCTTCTTTTCTTTGTTAAAGTAAACTCAACTTGCAAACTTTCAGTTTGTACTGTTCTTTATAAAAAAACTCTTTTATTTATCTTCGCCTTTATTTATCGCGAAATCGGCCGAACTGACAAAGGGACCGAAAAAAGAATAAAAAATATTGTAAAGAACCTGTAACAAGTATTGTACTTCAGCTTCTGGGTCAATGACCCCCATCTCGATCAGGTTTTCGTCTAGTTTCCCTGATTCTCAAGCAAATGCTGAGATAGCCCTTGTTTGCTTCTGAACATATATGTAACTTCAAATTAACTTCTTCCCATAGCAGACACACACAGTTTTCAACTGTTTTTGACGTAAATAAATAAATAAATAAACGTCACGGAAACCTTAGATTACATAGGACTCAACGGTTGACATGGTAATATACGAGTGAAGATATCGAATAAGGTACTCGGGAATTCTGTGATTGCACCGCGTAAACATTGAAGCAAATACCATTGAAATGATACTAAAATCTGTTAAATCAGCAAAAAAGTCAATAAAGTAACGTAAAACGGTAAAACATGACTTTTTAATCGGTATATACTAAAAATGCAAAAGAATGAATATAAAAATGGCTCATTTCGTTCCGTCTTAACATAAAATATATATCTATTGTAAACGACATGATTCTGAAGTGAAAAAAGCCCTTTAATTAAATTCCGCTCCTTACTTAGTATCTAAAAGACTCAGTTGGTGCGCTTGGTGGCTTCAACTGCTGCTTTGCCCGCCAGGCGGTGCGGCGGCGCCCGGGGAGCAGCGGCCTCGCTCTGGTGCTGAGCTGGTGCGCGGTGGTGTTGGCCGCGACGCTCCGCGCCCAGCTCACGAGCTTCCTGGCGGTGACGTCGGAGGCGCCCCAACCGCAGACGCTGGCGCAGGCGCTCGCGCGGCTCACCACGGTGTACGACCGCACGGCGCTGTTTCGCACCACGCGGGCCGCCTACGAGGCAGACGAGGGTGCTTTGCTTCTTTCTTTCCTTCTTTCCTTCTTTCCTTCCGTCTTTCTGCCCTTTCTTTTTTCCTTCCTCCTTTCTTTCCTTCTATCTCTGCTTCTTTCTTTCCTTCTTTCCTTCCTTCTTTCCTTCCTTCTTTCCTTCCTTCTTTCCTTCTTTCCTTCCGTCTTTCTTTTCTTCTTTTCTTCCTCCTTTCTTTCCTTCTTTCTTTTCATCTTTCTTTCCTTCCTTCTTTCCTTCCTTCTTTCCTTCCTTCTTTCCTTCCTTCTTTCCTTCCTTCTTTCTTTCCTTCCTTCTTTCCTTCCTTCTTTCTTTTCTTCCTTCTTTCTTTTCTTCTTTTCTTCCTTCTTTCTTTTCTTCTTTCCTTCTTTCTTTCGTTCTCTCTTTCCTTCTTTTTCCTTCTCTCTTTCCTTCTCTCTTTCCTTCTTTTTTCCTTCTCTCTTTCCTTCTTTCCTTCCTTTTTCCTTCTTTCTTTCCTTCTTTCTTTCTTTCTATTTGCTTCTTGGCCACTGGGCTTCTATGTTCTTTGCTTCTCTCCTTTTTTCTTCCCTCTTTCTGTCTTTCATTCGTACTTGTGGCCAAAGGCCCTAGAGCTTTTCGTCGCTACTCCATTGTTATAACGCCCTTGGTGCATGAGTAACTATCGCATTTGTAGGCGCCCTGGGAGAGCTGGCGGCCAAACTGAAGAGGGGCTTCCCCCAGCAGGCGATGGACGAGGGGCAGTACGTGAAGCCCGGCACCCCGCGCGTGGGCTTCGTGATGTCGGAGTCGCTGTTCCGCAGAGACAAACGCCTACCCGAGTTCGTGGACCGGGCGTCCGGGCGCGACAGGCTGCACATGGTGCCGCAACCCATCTTGTCGCCCATCTACGTGACGTGCCCGGTGCGGGTGAAATGGCCGCACAGGCAGAGGCTCAGCGCCTTGATGCAGTCGGCCGTTCAGGCGGGCCTCTTCCGGTATTACGAGGGGTACGTACACACACGCACACGCACACACACAGTCACTTTCTCAAAGAAACTTTCATCTGGTTATTACTTTCAGTAATATTTATTTTGTACACATCATTATAATTGCAAACTACTTAATATCGCCCTCTTTTACGTTAGTAATTTTAAGATTATATTATGTAAACTATATAACTTTATAGTGAAAGTGCCTCAGTATAATGTGACAAACACCCAGAGCACATAGGGAGTTCGAAGATGGTAACTGTTTGCCAATGGACATATGGTGGGAAATGCCATTCAACAAAGTGGTACATGTAGTATTTTACCCCCATTGGTATCTCATCTTGTACTGGTTATAGGCAGGTAAACGATATCTTCTTCAATGAGTGAAAGCATGTATCTGCCCTAATACTCAAGCTCGATGAGTTGGCTTCCAATGAGGGGCAAACGCAACCCTGTATGTTCCTCATGTTTGCTACATTTATACTGAGTCACCCAGTAGAGGGAGAATGACGGTGATAATACTAATGAAGATAATTAATAATGGCGCAGATTTTTGCGGCAGCCATCGTCTGCGCCGAGGAGGTTGCAGGTTCGAGTAATGCATAGGCATGATCGTATTTGTGATTGTCCTTTCACTTTTCATTATCATCCTATCACCTCATTATTCATAATTCAAGACGTTACAACCTTGTCTTATTAAGGGATACAGCCGTAAAAAGCTTATCCCCGTAATTATACACGTTCATCTCTCCGAAACCTCGGAAGATAAAGTGTAGAGTGGTCATAAATGACCGATATGCAATTATTATTATTATTATTATTATTATTATTATTATTATTATTATTATTATTATTATTATTATTATCTGTGTCCCAGGATGCTCGCAGAGGAACATGCGAGAAGTTTGGTGAAAGAAGTGGTGCCCTCCGACGCCCCGCAGGCGCTGGGCCTGTCCGCCATGTTGGAGGCGCTAGTGGCGCTGTGCGGCGGAGTGGCGTTGGCGGGCACCGCCTTTCTGGCGGAGCGCTTCGCCCAGAGGCGTGGCCGACGAGTTAGAGATGCTTAGTGTGGCCACCTGTATTATATCCTCACGTTTTCTTTAGCCCCGGAATGTCTACCCCCACTCCTTTCCCAACATTAGTTGAATTAATGATAGCAACGAGCGTTGTAGACAAAATCTGGTAACGAGAAATGTTTGCTCCCGTGTATTAGGAACTATTTTGATTGGAAAAATGAACTACAAGTTTGACGTAAAATTCCTTTTGTCAAAATAACTAATCTTCTCATTCCTCTGGCATCTAGCGAAGCGAGGGCTGAAGAAAACGTGCGCGGATAATACCTATCATACAATAGCACAGGGGGGAGGGGGGGCACTTGCGCATCGTATCTGACTTCTGCCAATGAGCTTCAGGCACTAGTTTGTGTCACAATATTAGCGGGAATTTTAAATGCAGCCAAATACCAGAATAATCACTTCGTTACAAGACATTGAAACAGATATAAGAAGCACTATTTTTTTAATATTGCGTATTTTATTTCAATTACACTATCATGAGTTATTATTGGTTGGTCACGGTTGAAAATTGTCACATTATGCCACTTTCAAAATGTTTCTCGACACTTGGCGCCCTCCATGCAATATGGCGGCCAGCGTCTGGTCTGGCTATCGAAACGAAGTGCCCGTGCGGTGGTCACGTGGTCCGCAGTCACGTGCTGCGCAGAACGAGCAAAAATCGTTGCGCTGGAGTATCTCACTCAAATCTTTCCACCATGTAGTAGTGCAGCTGTGTATTAAATGCTATATAACGACGTGTTGGTCTTCGATTGTAGCGTTCCGCGCGGTGACAAAGGAAAACTACGCCAATTACATTCTATACTACATTCGTAATACAGCCTCGTTCTGTTAAATATGGTCAAAAAGGAAATGTTTATGTATTTTAATTTCTTTTCGAATTCAACTAAATATACAACAGGTGAAGTAGCATTTTAAAACTATTTTTATATAAAGAAATAATTTAAATCTGTTCTCTTTTGACATTGAATAGAGGGATCATGAGGAGCAAGTATTTATCTTCTTTTAGGAAAATATTTAGAAATGTAAGTAATCTAAAGATATCTAGGAGATACTAACATTTCTATTATGATTTGAACAATATTCTTTCTTTCCTTTCTAGATCCTTTCTAAATCTCAAGATTCTTTCCGTTATTATTGCAGCATTGAACTGCAAAGCAGTGCTCCCGTTTCAACACACACACACATTGTTATTAACGTATTAAATAAGGAAGTATAACAATTCAGTCAGTGCATATCAAATATTACACAACACCATGTAAAAGAGTTGGTTGTTTGTAATTTTACGTGTTATTTACAGACTTGCTCTTGAAATCCTAGGAATATAAACCCACGAAGTGAACAAACAACACGAATTGTTTTACGTTTTTAACCACCTTGTAATAAATGCAATTCCACAAACAAATCCGTATTCTTCAGTACCAGCTTTCTATAGTTTTACTTTGCCTCCACCAGGATCGTCAGGTGTATGCACGAGCATCCCTTTTGCATGTTATTCAGTAAGTATAATACTGCGAAGTTGTTACAAATAATGCGAGATAGTATGTGCTGTTATGTAACCACTAGTGTTAGAACAAATTTAAGAGAAAATCTGTCATCAATATTGTAGTTCTAATGTCAACATATTGCAATTTTAGAAGATATAAAGAGTTTGCCGGAAATGAGTCTAGCACAATTGTTTTACCGTTTTTTGATACGTACGAGGAGAAAACTTGAGGGAAAAATTTGAAGCCTTGTTTTGAGAAAGGCGTTATTTAAAAATGTCTACATTTTACTGTTTACGAGAAAATCACTCATACTTTCTAAAACAATATTGATAGTCTTATTTCAAGATCTGCTTTTCAAAAAGAATACATTTTATTAGGGGAAAATCTCTATCTTCAATATGTAGTCTTAGGCAGACGCTAAAAAATGGGTATTTTACAATTTTTGTGAATTAGAAACAAAACCAGTGGCAGTACATTAATGGTAATTTTTTCCATCCTAGGAGAAAGGTTGATTAAAAAATTTGAAGCAATTTTTGAGAAAACTTTGGAAACGTATTTTTGGCGTCATGTAAAGTCCCTTCACAAAATCAAAATATTATTTTCAAACTCGCAGGCCTTTAGTTCCTTTAAGCCGCTCAGGGATTGTCAGTTTTTGTAAAAATCGTCTGGACGGTTTAGATACTACTGTTGGCCAGAAACTAACGGACGGACAAATGTTTTGCCGTCAATCGATTTTTCGATATCAGAACAAGGATTATGATTAGACAGCGTGTTAAATGAAGTCATTTATTATTACATTAGGTAATTTAATTAATTATAAATGAAGTAATTTATTACCCTTGTAATTTATTAATTTATTTGGCACACTATTTCTAGATTTTAGGGCCTGACTATATCGTGTAGGCATGGCTCAATGTTTGCTTTGTCCTCTGGTGCTTTAGGTGGGAAGGAATTTGCCCAACGCCTTGTACACCGCCTGGCTGGGTTTGCTCTGGGTCACAGTTGGTCCACTGCAGTGCCCCTAACCGGCAGCTAGGTCTGATTCCGTCTCTGAGTGGAGGATAATTCTAGCGGCTGGCTGTTCTGATCGGTAGATTTCCGTGGATTCTCCAATCAACGCCAGACAAATGCCGCAGAAATTCCCTAACAAATAGGTCACGGACCGCACGCGATATTTCCTTCCTCTTCCTTGTCCTATCCTACCTCTTTCATACACACACTTACTATATGCACTACACTACCATACATGCCGCGAGACCAGTCAAACAGTGCTTGACACGACTGGGAGGAGCTACCAGAAGGGGAGAGGTAGGGCGACGTGTAAGTTGGCGCCGGATCTCTCGTATCAGGGGAAGGAACACAGCCGCCTGCCCATTATACGAAAGTTTGGGCACGATACATGGCAACTATTTTATTGTGAGAATACGAGGACGGGTGGAAAATTAGAAAAATATGAAAGGAGAAGTTATAAACTACGTGAATCCATGGACATTTAAGGACACACCAAAATTATGTTGCTCATAGTTATTGAGGTATCCGAATTGACAGTCCTGGTTTCATGTTCCAAAACATTTTAGCATATGTACTAGTTTACCATCTTTCGAAATCATTATGTTCTCGTTCTTAAGGCCTGATTAGGCGAATGCTCGATGACTCCACGTGCCAGATCGGTCCGCACAGTCACAGGTTGTCATGAGTGTTGCATATCATTGCTTTCTGCGTATCTCGCGACTGTCTGGTATGGAATGCCATTATTCCCTAGAGATTCTACCAATTCCTATGACATTACCAGTCTTTTCAACAAATGAGAATCGCTGTGGGAGTGGGAGTGATGCTTCAAACATGTTAAGCTCATCTCGCACAGCGGTAGTCGAACAACTGATACCACGTTGCTCTCTGTGCTAATAAAGGCATTAACAGATCCATCTGCTGATGTGAACACACCATACTGCATCATTTATTCCACATTACAAATGAGATTGATCCGATTACATTTCTTTAAGAAAAAAGAAAATAATCGCCATGATTTGTGCTCCAATCCTCGTGACGAATAATTACCTAACGCACCCGGAAGCAGTAATCAATGTTTACACGGTCAGACGCACTGTACACTTGTGAAAAACTAGTGATGTTTAGCCCAGACGTTTTCTCTGGAATACAGGAAGTAACAAGTCACAAATGATACTGAAAGACACGTATATTACAAATACTTCAGTAATGGACAGAAAATATTATATTGACCATCATACTTTGGGGAATTTTTTAAGTTATTATTATTTCTTATATTGTTATTGTTATAATTATTATCGTCATGTCCCTTATTCAGTGAAGTGAAGTGTAGTGTAGTGAAGTGTTATGTAAACTAGAAGTGAATTTAGAGTTAGCTAGAAATAAATTGGAACTAAGATATCGACCCCTAATTCTAATAGTAAACCTAATTGTAAATGTTGAAAATGTTTTGTAATTCTAATTCTAATTGTTATCATGTTCGCGACCGAACATTAGCTCAAAGCAAACTTTAATAAATCTATCTATCAATTATATTTTGTGTCTAAACTGGTACTATTTTTCTGTAAGAAATACTTTAAACGTCTTGAAAACTGGCAATTGGAAATTAATAGGGAAAATTAGGGAACACAAAAAAAAATCTTTTGCAACTATTGCTTTTATTAACAAAAGTGTGTAGGTGACCATATTTACAAGTATACAAAACTTAACAATACAAAATAAAGTCCATACTTCGAAGGAGATGTGGAACAATGGAAGGACACGACTTGCTGTGAATGATGTCAGGAAAATATACTTCTTTGAGCATCTTCCAATTATGCATTCAAGAAGCACTAGAAGAGGTGATATAACACGTGTGGACCCTATATCAGGACTTTTAAATGTGACAAAAGAGAGCTTTAGGTTCTACTCTAATTCAATTCTCTAGATAAAGTTTAGAGACATTACTTTATGTCTTTTAAAAGGAATTGATTATCTTTGCTACCATGTTGTACAATTTTACTTTTTCACCTCTGATCATTGACAGAACCTCCTTGTAATATTCGCCTCTCTCTGCCATGTTCATTTAAGTATTCGATAACTTCTAGACTCGTTTGCTTCCAAATCTTGTCGTCTACTTTTCATGAATGTGAATGAAAATTGTCTTTTGTGTTTGGAAAGTGAACTGGTGATCATTATATTAGGGTTACATTATGCGAGGTATATTTGTACTCGTATAAATGATGCAA
Source organism: Gryllus bimaculatus (assembly GCA_017312745.1). Classification (NCBI taxonomy): domain Eukaryota; kingdom Metazoa; phylum Arthropoda; class Insecta; order Orthoptera; family Gryllidae; genus Gryllus; species Gryllus bimaculatus. Next base: position 930,388 of record BOPP01000143.1, read on the forward strand.
GTATAACAAAAATCGCAGCGAGATGGCCAAAACACCGAAAGTGAGCGATTTCGTTCTCTCTGGTGGTTTGAGATATGCTAAAATGATATTCAGTGATGGTCTCTGTCTGTAGGAAGGTGGAGGGCAATTAGTGAATATCAAGAACCGGTGTACGCAAGTAATAACTAAACAGTGTATCGTGAACGTTCCATCTGATAAGTAATTTAAAGTTATTGTTTTCTATAATTACTTTCTTTTCAATTAAAAGCAAATAGTGTATTCTGTTTCAATTGTTTATTAGGAATTTCTTGTAATTTTGTTGGTGTTCAGTTATTAATTACTAAATTTATTTATCTTTTCGAGTCTGTAAATAATATACAATTCATTGATTAAGTAAAATCGATCCCGTATGTTGATATGATATGACTGCTATGACGCAAAATCATCGAGGACAACTTTCATTCTGAAATCAAATTATTACAGAAAATACAATTTTTATATATTTATGTGTTCTATAATTTCCTTGTTATCGAAATGTAGTTTTAAATTAATTTTCTCTCGAATGTATTTCCACAACACTCTAGGATGTATTACGCGACTTGAAGGGGGATGGTTTTACCCATAACTCCAATTTTGTATTTTTGCCATAGCTTCTTTATCCTACACCACAATGCACAATAATTCAAAGTCTCTTGACCGCGCTTTCGATATAATTTAAAAATTTCCCTTACGCAATGTTCCTGTGAACTGTCTTAAAACCCGACCTCAGTGAGAAATGGCTAGGAGTCCCTGTATTCTGTTGATCTCTAATTATTCACAAATCAAAAGTTCAGACTTTTAAAAAATATACATAATGGAGTGGGATAGCAACGTTCGGACAAACTTTTAAGTTGTTTATAGAAACTAATTTTACAAAGGACTTTTCATTTGATGAAATTATCGATATACCCTGCGCAGAGATTACATAATCAACCATTCCATTAGTAACAGGTTATTTCAAACATGTTTATTCTTCTTCAAAAAGATTCGAGAATCTTTTTTCTCTTACACTATTTTTTCTTTTTTAGATGTTCATGCTGTTAAAAAATCGACTTTGAAAATAAATAAATAAATATGCAAGTTTAAAATATTAAACACTGTTTTTCAAAATACTCTAACGATATAGTGCAATCGAACTGATTTGAAACGTAGTTCTAAACGGCCTCCGTCCGTTAAGGAGTGTTTCAGTCGGCGGCGGCTACATGGCTCTCAACGTGTAGAATAATGTAATCTACGATTTTACTTGCATCAGGGATCGAATGAAATGAACGATTTGTAGCCATGGCGAACCAGTACTTCAATTCAGAGCAAAGTTGTCATTTTTATTTTTTCTATTAAGGTGGTATAGCGAGAAAAAATAGGCCACGGTTAAAGTGTACAGGTTTACAGTGTACAGGAATAAGCCACGGTTACAGTGTACAAGAACTGCCCACTAGCTATTCTTTAAACGCATAATAACTTTACTTGCTGTTTTAGATTAATCAGGTCCGCATTGCATTTCCTCGTCTAGGGCTTACAATGCTGACACCCCTGGCGTGAAAGTTACTAACATCTCCTTCGAGGTGCATGTCGTGTCGTATCGTATCGTGATTTGTCGTGAGGTGTCGTGACGTGACCAGATCCGTCTTGAAACTTCCTTACTTGGGATTTCGACCCTTGTATGCAGAGGGCCCATGTATTTCCTTTTCGGATATTAAGATTTTATGGATATTTCTTACATCTTTTGTCATAATGAGAACGTAAACATTGTAAACATACGTTAACGTTAAAAACTAAACATTGTTGTCTCAAACATACATTGATCAGCAAAGGTAAATTAAAGAAAGATTTTTGAAATTTAAAAGTCGTTTCATAATTATGAACGTTGAAAATAATTATATTCATTTTAATGTTAAAAGTAGTGTAGAATTCACTTTCGTTACTCTGAGGTTACATTTGCGTTATGCTTACCCTCCGCGCACGTTAAGATTTACTTAACACTGACATGACGACACATTTAAGCCTCATTCACAATGCAAATTTAAATATAACGTAATACTGTAAACTTAGCAATAAAATTGTCTCGTAAAAACAAGGTTTGAGAATAACAAACGTCAGGTGGAACTTGCTTCAACAAAACCAATCAGAATTTAATGTATTGAATCATTATCGATTCGTTTCTAACATAGAGGAAAGATCTTTCCACCATGCTTTCTAGTTTTTTTCGACTTTCCTATTGATGACTTTATGTAGATGCGATTAGCGCTTTATTGCTCGCATTTTCTTTATTTTATAAACAAAGATTCTCTTGCACAAATATTCACGGGTAATTCGCCGAACACAATTATTTTATTTGCCACGTCAAGTTAAAGTCTCAGGAAAAATGGCCCAATTCTCAGCGCGTAGTGAATTCTCTGACTTGACTACACGCATCAAAACCGTTTGCAAACAAGTTCTCAACATTACCATAATGAAATGATATAACCACAAAGTATCTTAACACAATCTGAAATCGTCCTTTCCTTTGCTTCTAGCGGATTTTATTGTGCGTTTGTTTCTTTCTTGCTGCTCTCTGATTGGTCTTTGGTAGAATTTGGACAAAACTTAACGTAAAAACGTGGTGCTCGTGAACTCTTAAGTTTACGGATTTACTTCTAAGGTTACTTCAAGATGTTGTGAATGGTCTCGCTTAATAACATTTCTAGATTTTGCGGCTATTTTACGTTTACGTTTAAGTTCGTATTGTGAATGAAGCCTTACCAATATTTTTCGTTATAATGAATGTTATGTTACGTTTACGTTACGTTTACGTTACGTTTACGTTACGTTTACGTTACGTTTACGTTACGTTTACGTTACGTTTACGTTACGTTTACGTTACGTTTATACCATAGTTATGTCACGTTTACATTTTTTTACGTTCTCATTGGCGATTCCGCGTCCTTGAGCGTGCACGAGGCGAGCGAGGCCGAAGTCAATGCTGCCCGCGGGGCGGCGGGGGCTTCAGATCTACAACGAAGCCCGACGCGGCGCCCTGCTGCTGCTGCTGGTGGTGATGCAGTTGTTGTTGTTGGTGCTGCTGCTGCTGCTGCTGGTGATGGTGAGGCGGGCGCGCTGTGCTGAAGAGCGCCATGGACAGCATGCTGTTGTAGTTGGCCAGCGCCCGCTGCACGTCGGCGTGGTTCATCACCGTGCCGCCACGCAGCGCCCCGCCGCCCGACAGCACGCTGCCCTGCGCCTGCGCATAAACACGTGCGCATGTTTAGACCTGAAGAAGGCCGCAGTGTGCGGAAGTGCGAAATTGGAAATGCTTTTTCGGTCAATGTGTGGAGTGACAGCAACAGCCTGGCGCACACTTGCATTCACACATACCGACCATCCGACGAATACTGACTTGTACATTGAGTGACATCCTTGACATCTATCGTAGGTAGAAACCTGTGTGTTTCAATGTTTGACTCACCGACAATTTGGCCGTTAATTAGACCCTCTTATGAACTCACATGAAAACACGCGAACACGCACGAACAAACACGAACATTAGCGACCACCCAGCGAATACTGAGCTCTCATCGAGTGACATCCCTTTATATCCAATTATTAACCTGCCCCTCAATGTTCAACTCACCGGCATAGTGGAGGCCGCAAGTTAGACCCCTGCTGTACTCAAAACACAAACGAACATACGCGAATAGACGAACATATGTGATAACCCAGCTAATACAGACGTACATAGAGTGACAAAACTTTACATTTTAAACATGTCTCCAATGTATAATTCACCAGCATGGCAGCGGTTGCGAGATGGACCCTCTACTCTACTCAGAACACTCACGAACAAACACGAACTTACCCGAGAACCTAGCAAAAACGGATGTACACATTGAATTAAAAATTTTTTCTATCCAAGAAGAAACTTCACTCATCCAATATTTCACTAACCGGAGTGGTGGCGGCCACGAGTTAGACCCTCTGGTGTATTCAAAACACACACGAACATAAATGAACACCCACGAATAAACATGAATAATATGCGATCACCCAGCGAATACTGACGTACACATGAGTATCATCTTTTTATATCCAAGAAGAAACTTCACTCATCCAATGTTTCACTAACCGGAATGGCGGCGGCCACGAGTTAGACCCCCTGGTGTACTCAGAACACACACGAACATAAACAAACACACACGAACATAGACGAACATAGACGAACACACACGAACATAGACGAACACACACGAACATAGACTAACACACACGAACATAGACGAACACACACGAACACACACAAACATAGACGAACACTCACGAACATAGACAAACACACAGGAACATAGACGAACACATACGATCACGCAGCAAATATTAACCTACACATCGAGCGACATCCAAGAAGAACTCAGTCGTCCAATGTCCACCTTACCGGCATGGAGGCGGCGGACAGCGTCGCCCCCTGCTGGCGCAGCAGCTGGCGCAGCGCTTCCTGCGAGAAGTCCTGCGCGGGGGGGCCGGCGAAGGTGTGCGGGCCCAGCGCGCCGCTGCCGCCGCTCATCTTGAGGTAGTCGCTCAGCGTGATCACCGGCAGCTGGTTGGCTCCGCCGCCGCCGCCAGAGCCCGCCGACAGCTGGGGCACAGCGATCAAAATTATTGTTATTTTTATTATTATTATTATTATTATTATTATTATTATTATTATTATTATTATTATTATTAGTATTATTATTATTAGGGTTTATGCCCGTGCAGTTTGGTTGGGTACAACTAAGCAAGTGAATAAATTTCAAACATATTGAGCTAGAATTGATTGCTACTAACTAAACAAGTGTCATGTGATTCGGCTGTTAATACAGTCTGTCTTTTAATACTGATATTGTTTCCACAGCACTCCACTTTTACTCATTACTGGATTCGTTGAAGGGACCTCCATGACGCTCTGCATGCAGCTAGTCTTATCCAATTTCTATCAGCTTACTCATTAAAGTTATCCTCCTATCTTTTTTCGCTGTCTTTCTGGATTACACCATCCGATTCTTGGTACCCATACGGTTGCAGAAAAGGCCCACCAGGTATCCTGATGTCTTATGACGTGAGCCCCCCCCCCCGTCATGTCCATTTTTTGAGTCAAGGCTTGTTCTATTACATCTTTCATTTTTGTTCTACTTCTTATTTCCATACAAGTAACGTGGTCTTTAAGAGATATGTCAAGAATTTTTCTCTCCGTTTTTCTCTGGCATCTAGATGTCAGGGGCAGAGCAATAATCGCATTTAAAGCTCTAAGGGTTTTCGTGTAGAAAGAAATTTGATGTTCCTACTCAACCAAATTTAGTGATGTTGGTGCTTGTGATTAGTTAGCGGGTACTAGATGTGTAATCAGTTGCTATTATTAACCCGATTTATTGTAACAACATAATTTTTAATAATATATTATAATAAAGCGGACGATTATCTGACGTTATCTGTTCATTCCGCGGTTCGCAAGGCCAACTACAATACAAAGGTATCTTTGCATCGTGAAGTTATAGTTGGCGAAGTGGAGATAGTTCGTGATTTAAATGCTAAAATTCGAAGACTGATTGTTTTTTTAAATGGAGAGGTCAGTGTGCGTCCCTTTACAAAAACGTTTCAATCAATAATAAACGTGGAATCAGTTGTGAGCTTGGAGCTTGTCCCGGTTGGGACAATGCCCCGCTGCTGGGTGATACCTGGTTGAGGAAACCCGTCGCGAGCCGACGGGAAGGTATGCGTCAGATCTCGCCATCCGGCGGGGAAGATTGAATTGAATTGTTGCCGTATTTTCCGTGGCGAGACTCGGGCCATGAAGACCGCTTATTTTTATAACGCTAACCGTTACACCAACGCTAACAGTTACATCATAGCGAACCGTTACACCACCACCATCCGTTACACTATCACCAACCGTTATACCCATGCTAACCGATACACCAACGCTAACCGTTAACCTTCCGCGATATACCTATGCACTACACTTACGGGAATAACGACTTTATCCGTTCACGCGCTCGAAATAACTAATTAATCAATCCGGTGATTTTTGAGAGCCATAATGGTTTTTTGTAGCAGCGTGTGGTTGTTGGGCGACGTGTCTCCAGGGAGCTCTAGCGTAGACTGGAGACAACACTGCTCAGAAATCGAGACGGTCGGCCATGATTCTGTCCTAGTTATCTCAAAACCTCCGGTGTAGTAGGTGTTAGCGTCTCATTTCAATTTCCAACATTTTTTCTCTTTTATATTCACTAAAAATTAATAAAAAGTTTAAAGTAACCTTTAATACTTTAACAAACTCACGTCTTCAATTAAATAATTAAAATGCTACTAATATTTTCAAAACGTATTCTGAATTTTCAGATTTTGAGGGAATGGCTCTATTCTTTATAATCCATGACCGAAGGCGCTGAAATACATTCAATTATAACCAACACTTGTAGTAAAACACATCATATTGTAATCAAAAAGCATCCCAGCTATAATGTTGAGATCACTGGGTGACCCTTACCGGCAGCGCCGTGACGCCCTTGAGAGTTGAGCCGGCCGCCTGCCCGCCTGCACCGCCGCTCCCTGCAGGCAGGTTGAGCGGCGTTTGCAGGGTGAGCTGGCCCTGCAGGCCCTGCAGGCCTTGCAGGCCGTTCAGACCTTGCAGGCCTGCCACGCCGTTGCTCACTGAAACACACAAAATAACCGTATTGTTAGTTTTATTGTTAATGTTGAATACATCCATCTATTCATTCGTGGCAATCAATAATTAGCTGCATCCGTGTGGAAGATTTTACTCTTTTTAAATCATTGTTTTAAAAAGTGAAAATAGTTTCGTACTGGATCATAAATGGGAACGACCTACCCTGGAACTGTATGTTACAGCTTCAATAGCCCAGTGCTGGGTGAGAGTACACATTCTGTTATTGCTAACAGTTCAATTTCATTGGCAAATCAGCGCCTCTATTTGGAGTTGATAGCTTACTGACGTCTAAACCCCTAGTTCGATCCCGGTTGAGGTGCGTGGACTTTCGACAGACAGAAAAACACCTTAGTGGTTATGTTCTACTTGTGATATGTAAAAGAACTCTGGGAGATGCCCGAGAAAATTAAATCTCCCAGAAAATATTTCGTCCAGACGAGATATCACCGTGTGTTCAGTTAACTGAGACCGACATCTCTTAGAGAAATGAGGGTCATATCCAGGTGCTTCAGGGGCAAGTCCACATGACACGCCCACAGGAAAATCTCCCCTAGGCTCGCGCCTGGGTAGGCTTAAAAAATCCGAGTCAATACACGGGTGCGGAACTATGGCCAATGTTCTGTCCCCGCACAATAACCTTTATGATAAATACCTTATTGAAAATAAAATATCGAACATTTTAATCTGGAATAGAACGTAGAGGCCCAGACTAGGTGTAGCTGTAGAGTGTAGGTGAGTGGCGGCTGTAGGCGAGGCTCGACACAGGTGTTCTGGGCGCTGCTGCAAGGTCCAGTGTCAAAGAGGGCAGCTCAACTTACTTTGCAGTCCACCATTGACGAGAATGGCGTTGCCGAGGGCGGAGTTCAGTCCGGTGTTGAGTCCCTGTAGGGTTTGCAGGCCCTGCAGGCCGCTGAGGTTCACGACACCTGGATGTTTTCCGCCGTTGTCTACGCCGTTTCCATTTCCATCGTTGTTGTTGTTATTGTTTACATCCTGAAAATAGCATGTTCTAAATTAGCACCGAAGGTCAAGAGTCGGGATATCTAATAATACCCACATTATTTAAAGAATAAACGGTTTACATTAGGATTGTCGTTATTTGGTCACATGAACGTTTTTGGACTACCTTTCTAACTCTCTTTCCTAGAGATTTTAACCAGTCCACAGCCGGTTACCCGATGCATATTCGACCATATACTAGACACCCACCCACGTGTGGGTTCCACTGCTCCCCTCATCTGTGCTAGACACTCCGCGATAACACAGACATGAGAGACAAGGGACAAATAACCATGCCCAAGGCAGGCCTGGAACGCGTGACACTTGATGGACCGAAACGCGGCATTGGTACACGCTCTTCGCCAGGTCGGCTCTCTCTAACTTAAATTACTTACTATTGTACCTCTTATTTCCAAATTTTAACGTGCTTCACCGATCACTTCTAAGTGTTTCGAGTTGGTACTGTTCAGATTGTGATTATTTACATAAATAACGTAGATAATCGTGTGCATGTTAATGTACATTACTCACTTGGAACGCCAATTGAAAGTTTTATTTCACACGTTCTTGCATTGCCGAGATTCAGTCGTTGAGAAACTGGAGCAAAATGCAAACCTTGAATTTTGGCAAAGCTTTGGAATATGGCTTCTCTACAAGCAATATAAATTAAAATCCTGTCCTGATTTTTTATGGCGGGGTCAATCATTTGACAAGTGTGTGTTCTTATAAATAAATCTTATTTTGATCGTGGTCAACTTCGTGTAACTCTCTTCAAATTAAGGAATTTTTAATGAGAGTGTTCTTAGAGAAATTTGATGGAAATAATTAGTAAAAAACGAAATCTTGAAAGAAAAAACCAGCCCTGCTGCTTATTGTATTCATTGTTTTTATTCATTTCATTAATGATTTCGTCTGAGTGTTATTTCGTTCCAAGATTTTTACGAGTTCTCCAAATGTTTTTAAGAAAAAAATTTGTCGTCAAAAGTGATTTCAAAATTTTGCTGTTTGCCTATTATTAGTATTTCAATAAGAAAACAGGGGGTAAGAGAATATCGGTTAAAGATTTGCAAAAAAAAGTATAAATGAGCAAGATTTTTAGAATAAACTTTTCCATTAATTTAGCTTTATTTCTGTTTAAAATATTTTATTTGAGAGCTATTTGTGTTTTTCTTTCATATCCAAAATCAAATTCAAAGAATGAAAATCTGGAAAATGACTAGTAATATTAATGTGTAGATAGAATGCCGTAATGTGTATTAGAATTGACTTTCATCATAAATGTTAAGATTAAGTTTAGAACAATATTGAATTATCTTTATGTTATATTTAACTTTATAATGTCAATTATATAACCCGCTTCGTTCTCTTAAATCAGTGAATTGAATAAAAATGAACTATTCATTCGTGAGTAACAGGGTTTTCATTTATGATTTCCCTTAGTGTAGCACTATAGTGTGCCAAGAATTAAAATGCTACTAATATTTTCAAACTGTATTCTGAATGTTCAGTGAATACTTTTTAAAGTTTTTAATCCACAGCCAAAAGCTCTGTAATAACTTCAAATATATCAACCAACACTTGCAATAAAACTCATCACATTTTGATCAAAAAGTACCTCATTAACATAAATGATTTTCAGCTTCGTAATAAAAAGAAAGTTTGTTGTATGCCCGTAAAGAAGCCCCTGGTTAGCACCTTGGTTTCACGGGTTGGTACGAGGCTAGCTATCAGTCTCACACGTGATATCATTGCTAAATACGTTGCCAAATGAATGACTAACAAGAAGAACCATCAGAACAAACCTCTATTATAAATTACTTATGGATCTTGTCATGCTTCGCTATTGCAGTGCATTACACATTACTGTGCAAAGTTCTAATACATAGATGAAAAACATTCTCACAAGTGTGAGTTTTTTCTAAGTCCTAATTTGGATATGGTAGTCAATTATCCTCTTGTTAAAACATTCTCCCTCAAATTTGGACATGCATTTGCTTAGACACAATCTTGGAGAAATTCGATTTACTTCTCCGAGATTCAAGTAATAATTCCGGCCGATATTTCACAATCACATGAGCAGAATACTTGACGCGCTTAATCCTAGACTGTGCGGCAGGTTCCGTATAGTTCAGGGGTGTTTGAGTCGTCATAAAGGAATAAATAATCATCAACAACCCCCCCCATATGTCCAATTCAATGTTAATACTCCCATTTCTAATAAAAATAAAGTGGAAAAATTTCAGCAAATTTGATCGAGTAGTTTTTGCGACAATGTGCAAATTCCCTTTTATTTATATATAGATGATTCAAGAAGAAGAAATATTAAATATTGATATAAATATTATAACAATCTTCTCTTTATCTCATTCCTAGTCGTGCGTATGAATATGATGGATAGATAGTGGTGTAAGTCGGTCCCTGACAGCGTTAAATTTTCCTTCTAAAGGCAATCATGAAACACATGGATGTAACATCTTTAGAGTTCAATCAGCTTTGTAATACTTTATTATGCCTGAAAATTTGGTTCTTATTTCAATGTCATTAATGTGCTTATTTTGTTTAAGATCTATATTAGTCCTTAAGGCTGCTAGTTTAGCAAGAGAATTTAAATACGAATATCTGTTAAGTTTTTGAGGATGGCGGCAAAATATTAATTTTTTAACGCAAGTAGAAATAAAAACGTACAATCTTGAGAACTTTATTTCAAAAGTTGGAGCCAGAAGTCACGAAAAATATAAGAAATAACACATGTATACTTTATTTTGTTTTGATATTCCTCCATTATCGTAATATTAAATCTATTAAACTAGGGGTCATGGAGGAAGATGTGGATAAATTGGATTTTGAGTGAATAAAAATGAATGAAAACATTCATTGAAATCAAAATTTTATTTTCTAAAAAATATTTTTTTATTTTACTTTTTCTTCAAAAATACTTCTATTTTGGTTTACAAATTTCTCATTGCAAAATGACAAAATAACTTAGAAATTGACGTGTATATATATATATATATATATATATATATATATATATGTGTGTGTGTGTGTGTGTGTGTGTGTGTGTGTGTGTGTGTGTGTGTGTGTGTGCGCGTAATATCAGTCTTATAAGTTATAGGAAGATCTACCTCAGTACAAAAATAATTAACGTATTTAAATAGAAATATTAAAATATTGGCAGATAACGACTTACACCACTTTAAACTTCATCATCTCCTATCATATTTAAGTCTTATATTTCATCAGTTCGCAACTAGGAAACCATTTTATTGTGTCGTTTGAAAGAAATATGGAATCAATAATGACATAAAATAATTGTTCTATTTATTTAAATTGATTTGATTAAAATATTCCAATGCAAATAAGTGGCCAGGTCAAAATGAACGAATGTTTCTTTTTTGTGAGGTCATATGAATTGCTGCTCAGGTTAGTAAAAAATCAAATGTAACTCGCACACAATTTAGATATTATATTATGTTGATTTTTGTAAGGTCTGACTAATCGATTTAAGCATTCAATTGTTTATCACTGATTCAACTCTTATTTGCATGCATTGCGTATGTTAACACCTTCGAATATTGAGAATGACGTTTGGTCTGGATATTTTTCAAGGAATTTTGTCAGAGAAGAAAATACTGATTCCCGATTGCAGTCTTCATTTTTTCATCGTTTCCAAATCCATCTATGTTTACCATATTTAAATATTTAAATATAGAGAACAGATTTGAATAAAAACATCTGTGAGTCTTAATAGTACAGGAAATGCTATTGGATCGCACACGATTAGAGCCTATTACTTTTGATGATTTCTACTACCCTCTCTCTTTCGTCCATTATTCAAATGTCCCAATGTCAGATGTTAATTTGTATGTGAATATTTGCGAGTTAGGGAGAAGAAAGCGCTTGAGATGATTTAACAATTTCAAACACTCCTTTTTATCAATGCAATTACCAATTTCAAAAAACAAATGTATTCTGACGTATTCTGAAATATTATGTATTCTGAAATTCTAATGTATTTCTGACTACTTGTATAAATAAGTCACAAAATTTTCCTTCAGTTATAGTGCTGTTTAATCTGAATCCTGCCAATGGCACCCCCTCTCTCTCTTTGGTGTTCTCCAGGACCTGGAACGGTAATGTTATGTGACTGTTAAGCACTTCGTTGTTGGAAGTTATCTGTCTCGTGATCGCCCCGTGCAATCGGAAAAGCTTTCTAGATGGAACTATTTTTTTCTCCTAATCCTCATTTTTTTAAACACTAACAGGAGTTGTATGATAAATAACTATCGGAAAAAGATAGCATCCTCGTTGTTTGATGTTACAAAGATAGATAGTTCTGATAATGAATTAAACGGAATTAAAATTTTGACTGTGAGTTATTTGAACATGAAAAATTGTTAGATAAAAAATTAGAACGTTTAATGGATTCATACACACACATCTTCGGGTTGTTTCAAAATAATTACAATAAAAATAATCTTCAAATTGTTGGATAAATACATGAAAATATTTGTACATACAAGACACAAGAAAATGTACGCGGTCACCTTTAGATATTGGTCTGTTTTTAAATATTTCTTTGACTGGAGGTTAACACTTACATTCTCTTGTGCCTCGAACGTACAAATAAAAGTGTGTAAATTTATCTAACTAATTGAAGATTGAGATTGAGATTTGGAAGTTTTATTTCCAACCATTTGTAAACATGACTTTATCAGGCCATGAAATGTTGTTCTATTTTCTATTTAACAATTGTTCATATTAAAAAAGCACTCGGCTTAAAAATATTTGATTTTCATTAAATAATTTAATCGCGATAACTTCCTAAAATTGGAGTTGTAAGATGTTTGGGCTAGTTTCTCGATTAATGCGTCTCTTTTTTTATCACTATCAGTTTCACCACCCAATTTCCCCTTTTCTTTAACAGTATTTAATTAACCGTGTGAAATGTCTGTACTAGAAGTGGTTGGAATGGTTTCTCGCCTACTACCTCTCCTTCTTTATCCCAATTTGTTTTCCCCCATATTTTCCCTTTCCTTTAACAGTATTTAATTAATGGTAAATGACTCAATTAGAAGTGGCTGGGCCGGTTCCTCGCTTACTCTCCTTCTTTACCACGATCTGTTTGCCCACCCAATTTTCCCTTTCCTTTAACAGTATTTAATTAATCGTGTGAAATGCCTGCAATAGAAGTGTTTGGAATGGTTTCTCGCCTACTGCCTCTCCTTCTTTATCACGATCTGCTTGACCACCCGCTTCTCCCTGTCCTTCGACCGAGGTGCGGGGGCGGGGGGCTTGGCCCGCGTGGCGTTCACCTTCATGTTGTACAGCGCCGGCAGGCGGATGCCGGTCGACGGCCTCTGCTGCGCGTTGAGCTGGTTGCGCGTCCGGTGCAGGTGCTGCTGCATGTAAGGCACCACGTTGTTGAGCCGGAAGCCCTCCAGGGAAGACCCGCTCACGCCCGCGTTGTTGTTGAGGTTGTTGAGATTGTTGAGGTTGTTGAGGTTGTTGAGATTGTTGAGATTGTTGAGGGTGTTGTGGTTGTTGAGGTTGTTGTGGTTGTTGAGGCTGTGCGGACCGCCGCCGCCGTTGTTGCCCGCGCTGTGGCTCTGGATCTGGTTGAGGACTTGGCGCGTGTACTGCAACGCGAGAATGGTTTATCGGTGACTTGATAGTGGCATTGGCTGTGATTGTGGTGGTGGTGGTGAAGGTTGCTGTGGAGGAGAAAGTGTTTGAAACGATAAATGATTTGGGGTGGAGGGGTTGATGGAAAAGTTAAGAACAGCTTTGGTGATTGAGAAAGGTAAGGAGGAGGATTGATTGATAATTTATTTTTTCGTGTTTCTGAAAGCAATTGCTTTGGCCATTTGTCACAAATGTAGAGCATGTTTTAACAAGAGTGGTGTGGTTTTCCCGCTGTATGGTAAGAAATGGCTCCGACCTACATGTTGGATTGCGAAGGATTTTCCTCTCCAGGTATCTAACAAACGGGGAACTGGCCCAGGCAAGATGGAAGCCTCCGACTCGGATCCTCCGGATACTCGACATGTGTGGTAGTGCACTGTAATGTGTGTGACAAAGGGAGAGGATAAGATACGTGTAAGGGAGAGGAAGGAAAGATCTGCGCATCTCATGCACCGTTTGTCATAGTACTGCTTCGGCATTCGTTGGTATTGATCGTAAAACATGAGGATGCTTCAATAATGACGAGATCGTGTTAGGGGGTAAATGATATTGTATTTGTGCTTTTGGCGAGTTTGGACTTATGGAGGTTGGCTATGGGGGAAGGTGAGAGATGAGCGTGATAGGGTACGTGTAACACTAAAGGTGGTAGAAGTAACGGTGATGGTTATGGTGGTAAGTTAGATGTGAAATGGAGTTGGAACTGATAGTGGTGGATATGGAGGGTTGGTGGTGACGGAGGGGGTGGTAGAACTGGAAGATGAGATGGTGGTAGTGAAATAGATCTATTTTAGATGTTGAATGATGTGATTAGATACACTCAATTTGGAATATCAAAACACATCGATGTGATAGAGAGAAAAATATAATAAATAATCAAAATTGTCCTCAACAGATACGTTAAAATACATGGTTGCAATTGAATAATGCAGTTTCTGATAAAGCTACATGTAAGGGAAGGCAAGAAAGACAATATATCCAACGAAAAAAAAAGAAAAGGGAGATGGAAGAATTCATTGTAAAAAGGAAAGAGAATGAATAAGAGAAAATATGAGAGCGGAGAAGAGTAAATTGCAAGAAAAAAACGTGAAAGGTAAGGAGGAGAAACGAAACGAGGACGGGAAAGATAAAAAAGATGAAGGAATGGGTGAAAAGGAAATAATATAAAAAGGGATTAAGGAGAAAGAAAAATATGATTGGATGATAAAGTTTAGAAGTTGAAAGGACGAACGTAATGTGAGAATAAAAGAAGGGAAAGAAGAAAAATGAAGGGATAAAGACCAATCGAAAAATGGAGGAGAAACATGAAAAGGTAATTAGAATAAGGGAATAAAGAACGAAGAGAAAATAGTAGATATTATTGAAAAAGTATAGACCATTAAAAAGGAAGAAGGGAAAATAAGATAAAATGAAGGAGAAAAGGAGAAAAGGAAAGAAAAGCAAAGCCCTACCTGCGCCTGCTGGCTGTTCTGCTGCCCTCCGCCTCCTCCTACACCGCCTCCGTGGTGCCCGTGGTGGTGCTGGCCGTGATAGTGATGGTGGTGGCGACCGCCCTGGCCCTGACCCTGGCCCTTGCCCTTCTGTTGGGCGGGC